>JANFOE010002227.1:0-112589 GCA_025667525.1 Glebionis coronaria
ATGACACATGGTATCGTAGAGTCATCAAGTATTGGAAGCAGACGAGATATGTTATACAGAAGGATTCCATCAGAAATGTCATGGATATGAACTCAAACCTTGGTGGATTTGCTGTTGCTCTGAAGGAGAAAGATGTTTGGGTGATGAATGTTGCTTCAATCAATGCCTCTTCCAACCTGAAGACTATCTACGACAGGGGATTAATTGGAACAGTTCATGACTGATATGAACTTTGCTCATAAACTTGCCTATTTTATTTTTAAAAACAGTCATCGTGAATTTCAATGTTCGACTCCGTCAATCACAAGTAGAGGTTCCAAAATCGACCCAATTTCTTATGAATTGGTCGATTTAGGTTAGGTTTTATCTCATATGGGTCGAAGCCTATATATTTTGTTGATGCAGACCACCTTCTAATTGTAATTAAAAAATATTTTATATCAAGAGAAATTTGCGTAGAAATAGGTTCAGTAGTTTAGTCAGCACGTTATGTATAGACAAAAGGTGATAAATCATCAGAAAACTGTTTTATCCTTGGTATACCAGTATACCACATGTGTTCTTGTAAAAAAAGTTCAAAAACAAAATTAACTAATAAATTAATGTTATCTTCAACACAATCTTCTCAAACGTAAATCTGTTAATATAGGTCTGCCATCACTTTAGATGCATTCATTATTCTAAAAAGTCAAAAATTGAAGTAAAAGTACCGTATTCACCTGACCCATTTCAACCTGCACTAGAAGTTATAGTAGTTGTTTTTGACCAACCCATCTTAATGAGAACTTATCCATGGACATATCCACGGACCTATGACTTAATACATGCTTGGAGGGTCTTTTCAGAGATTGATGAGCGTAGCTGCAGTGTGAAAGATTTCTTATTGAGATGGACCGTATGTTAAGGCCCAAAGGCTTTGTTATTATACGAGACAAGTCATCTACTGTCGACCGCATACACAAGTTATTGGCTGCCTTAAGATGGGATGGATATTCGCTAGAGGTGGAACAAAAAAACGATGCTCTCTCCCTTAATGAAGAAAGAGTTGTAATTGCTAGAAAACAGCTTTGGGGAGATGATGATAAAGTGGAGGCTGCAAGATTTTGAATCAGGTAATCTGAGTTATATATAATTCATACAGTGATTCTACACGAAGACGAGGATAATAGTTTTAGAAATAGGAGATGGTGCAGATTGTAGAATGTATATTGGACATATTAGAGTTTTAATAAGAACCTTTGAGCTAAAATATGATTCCTGTAATATACAAATGATGTAGTAGTTTTTACCCCTTTAGGAAAAGGAAGGCAAAATAGTGGTAAGCGTTAAGTACGACGATTTAGGAAAACCGTGTACAAATGACCCAAGATGGGGAATCGTTCTCAAGGAGGCTTAGTGTGTGTGTAATGAATTGATTATCTTTGTGATTATATTTTTGAGAAAGAAAAATAGAAATCAGATTAGAAGAGAATGACGGTTACGAAAACGGATTAAACTAAGACGAAAAAGGTGTACATGTAAAACCGTAAAAAGCACTAAAATTAAAATTTTACCCTAAAAATTACCAAAAATCACTAAAAATCCACAATAATATTCTAAGAGTTTACAAAAAATCCAAACTTGCCAAAACCTTTTAATTAATTAAATAATGACTTTTTAATGCTAATTAAAGGCCTAAAAATCAATATTAACTATTAAAAAGTCCCAAACAAGATCTTAAAGTTTGTAAACCTTAAAAACACCCTAATTAAGCTAAAAAGTATTTTTCAAAATTTTATAACCTCTAAAAACTATTTTTAAACAATTAAAAACTATTAAAATCAATTAAAATTTAAATTAATTCTAGAAAATAATTAAAAGACTCTAAAAATATTTGGAAAGTTGCAAAATTCCTAATTAAGTGTCTATAATCTAGGAAAAATATAAAAACTTAGAAATCAGACTTTTAATTTTTAACAATAAAATAATATTAAAAATCCAAAAATTATAAAAAATTCTAAAAACTTGTAAACTAGCTTTATTTTACCTAAATAACTCAGAAATGAAAGTGAAATTACCTAAATACCCTTAATGGGCCTAGAAAATGGGCTAAACCCAAAACAGATCACCAAATGGGCTAAATTGGGCCCAAAACTAAAAAGTGTCCAAAATAAGCCCAAAAAGCACTACTTGACTCAAAATTTGATTTTAAACAACTTTTTCCAAAGGCCCAAAAGCTGAAAGTATGAAATAAGCTAGCTTATACCAAACAGCTTATTCTTAATGGGCTTTTTGGCCCATTAAGCTATAAGCCAATGCCATAAGCTGAAATTAGACACACAAGCTTATTTTGTCCTAAATAAGACTTCTGTAAAAAGAAATTTGAAATAAGCCCAAGGAATAAGCCTGAAAATGCAATAAGCAATCTACAGAAAACGACAAAATAGTCGTTTTTGAGTTCTAGGCCACCCCAAGTGCTGATTCAAGTTTCTATAGCTTTCAAATAACTTAATTAAGCAAAATCAACAAAGAGTTTTCAAATAAGCTGACTCAATAAGCTGGAAAAAGCAAATAAGCACTTATGTAAAAGTCAAATAAGTTGGTTTTCTAGTAAAAAGTCAAAGTCAAAGTCCAATAAGCTCCAGTCTACTCAAATGGGTCAAATAATGAAGATCTATCACAAAAAATAAGTTGTTGCAAGTCTGGATAAGCTAAAATATCTTATTGATAAGCTGAGTTCAATTTTACACTAGCAGGGGCTAGTTTTGGGTGTTGAGCAGTGGAAACTTTTTCCACTGCTTGACTTATAGACTTTTTTGTCTTTAGTGAACTTTTTGGAGATTCAGATTACACAAAGGCACCCAAATGATCTTTGGATCAAAAGGAGTCAATAACAATCAAAATATCACAAACACAATCACCCAATTGATACAGTTTAATCAATAAAGTACCAGATGTTGCACAGACATGAACAAATAAGCAGAACAGGTTCAATAAAGCACTTAGAGCAATATTCAGCCAGCCAAATTCAACCAAATGCATACACAAGCTATATTAAACTCAAATAAACAAGTCTAAACAGGTTTCATGCAGTGATTCAAAGAATTAAGCAAGATTCAAGCACCTTAAGTTACTGATGAACACAAGAACATGCAGTTTTTCACTTTGTTGATGTATTTGACACACAAGCCAGATTCAACACCGCAAATCTATCAAGTATGTTATATTAATGATGTTTTAACAGCTTTCAACCCTAAATCATGCATAAACTCTAGGTTTTCCCAAATTCTTAGGTAAAAAACAGTCAAACTCACAAAGTTATAGCACAATCTTTGATTCAAGGTTTCAAACCACAAAACTTGCAGCAAAACACTCTCAAACAAGTGTATATCAGATATAGAGCACAAACATAAACTTCCACAAACACAATAACAAGATTCAATCACAAACAGGTAATCCCAAACACCCTTTTAGGTTTTTAAAACCAAGTTTTTCAAATCAAAAGTGAGATTTAAGACCACCCAAGCCCAAATTAACACAATAACAGATTAGAACAACAGATTCAAGCAAGATTAAGCCACAAATTGCACAAGAACATAGGCAACACTCAAATATCACAAATATCCAAAATATTTTTAGATTTTGAGATTAAGGGTGTGTACCTCATAGATGTACATCCACACCCACGAATTTTGAGCTTATGTGCTAGCAAGAACAAGCACAAGCTTCCAGAACAAAGCCTGCTAAGAATCAACAAAGTTAGAAGCACAATTATAAAAATAGAAAGATGAAAAATCCTTGATTGATGCAACTCTTGTCCTCCACACTTGATTATCCCCAAGTTATAAGCTTCACCACACCTTGATAACACAATATCAGGATGCTATGATCAACCCTATAGCCCAAGAATTCCAAGATAGACCAAGATCTTAGCAAAATATCAAGAAATTGTGGAAAATGTGCAAACTTTTGCAAACAGATTTTTGATTCAAGAATAATGAATAAAGAACAATAATAAACAGGTTATAACAATGGCACTTGAGCTTTCTTCAACATTTCAAACACATTTCATTAATATTGAAAAGGATTTACAGAAAAGTGAACTTAGGAAAATTCAAGAGCAAAGATAAATGAAAGACCTAATACCCTTTATATAGAGGGTGTACAATGATCCTAGAATGCATAAAAACGTAAACCCTAGTTGGGAGAATCCCTGAAATGCCCTTGTCAACTTTTGAAAACTTGAGGATCATGTGACTGCATTTTGTTGTGTAGCATGAGTTGGCATGTGAAAATGTGATCAAAGGGTGTGTATGAAGCTTAGAAAGTAAGCCATAATGTGGGACGTTGGATCGCTGCCACCCTTTTGGCAGTATGTATGAACTTGTAGCAGGGGAGGTCCCATGTAACATGTGGGTTGGTGGGGTGTCATGTTTAAGGTTTGGGATGTGTTAACAATACCCTTAATCATAAATCTGCACCATATTGGGGGTTAATTGTTGGTAATTAGCAAATGCCTAATTTGGTTTATGAACATGAAGAACTTTATTTCAATCTGTTTTAGGGGTGATTAGTATTTAAAAAGGTGTTTAGGCGCCAAGGATTAATTAAGTATAAACCGGGGTGAGTGGAAGGCTGAGGTGGAGGAGTGGAGTGTTGTGATTGGTTGAGGGGTGTGAGTGGGACATGTGGCAGCTTCTGGTTGGTCTAGGTAACAATGTTGTCTGGCCATATATAACCCCCTTTCTTTCCTTCTCTTGTCATTTGCAGATTTAAACCCCAAAACTGAATTTCCTATGTAATCAAACTTTCAGTTTTCACACTTTTGTCCCAAATACTTTTCCAAAGTATTTTCAGGGGTATTTCTTGCCATTTTGTGATACTTCAAGGGCTGATTTGGCATTTTCTTCAATGGTAATGGTCTTGACTTGTATGATTGGCATTTTGGAGGACTGAAATTGCCAAGTCTTAATGATTGAGGGACCATTCTTGCCAAATGTTGAAAATTAAGGATCCTTTTTGTAATTTTGAGATTTTCAAAGGACCAAACTTGTAATTTCTTGTACTTTAAAGGACTTCATGATATATTTGACTTTGTGGAGGATAATGGTTGACAATTTAGCTTTGTTGAGGGGCTAAACTTGCCAAGTCTTCAAAATGGAGGGCCCTTTTTGTAATTTTGACAAACTTTAGGGACCAATCTTGTAATTATGAAGATACAAGGGTATAAAGTGTCAATTCTTCCATATTGGAGGACCCTTCTTCATAATTCTTCATCGTCAAGGTTTTCTTGGGAAAATCTTCATTAGGGCTTGGTTCATTCTCCGGCTTCGTTTCCCGTGTTCGTTTTTGCATGATTCTTGTGATCTTTTGTCATTTTCTCAATATCTGTACCTAAAATACACAAGCAACAAACACAAGCATATATTTGGGTATTTTGATGATATTCAATGCCTTTCAAGCCCTATTTGGACGATGAGACTATGTATAAAAGTAGTCTCATCACTCCCCTATACTAAACCATTGTCATGCCCTCACACAATGCTAGAATAAAGTATCGTAGCACCTCCAAAATTCATTTTTATTCACTTTATTGAATGATAAACTAGCTACACTACTACTATTGCTACTACTACTTGCGTTTTAGACATAATGTATGATTTTCATCGCAAAATGGGACGTTTAGGTTCATAGAATAAGAACACGTGAATGCTTCGTTAGAAATAATTTCATCGTCCTCGATTTTCACCCCAATTCCATGCCAAGCGTGCAACGAGATCATTGTCATTAATAAGTGTGAAAAAACTTATCCTTTTACCACTTATTTCCAATAATAACAAGACCAAAACGTGTGATTTATGTCGTAAAAGTCGAAATTATGCGTGGTTTGTGTTTTTATTGTGTTTTAGGACCAAAAGATGAAAAAGGAAGAAAACACGGGCTTTCACGGGCTTTTATCGAAGAAAACGGGAAAAGACGAAGTCAAAAGATCAAGAGTGCAAAAAGAACGGAAGTCCAAGGCCTATTCTGAAGATTTATCGAAGAAAAAGTCTAAAGACGGAAGTTTAATGAAGTCGAACAACTCAAAGTCTAAATTAAAGAAGAAAATTATCAAGACAAGTTCAAATCCCGAGACGACGTCGAGAAAAGACAAAGAATTAAATCGAGTCGAGAAGACGTGAAGAAAGAAAGAAAGAAGAAGCAACACATGCACTCCTTCGCATTTTCCCTATAAATACCCTCCTAATACACATTAGGAGGGTAGTTAGTTTTTAGTTAGTTTCACTTTTCATTTTTCTTTTCTAGTTTTAGAGAGAGAAAGTTCTCAACTTTCTCTCACTATATTTTCATCTTTTCTTTCCTTTAATCTTTCAAGATTAAACCTTTATGTATTGTTGATTTCATTAATCAAGTTCTAGTTAAGCTTTTAATCTTTCATCTCTTTCTACCTTTCTTTGATTTTTAGATTAATTTTGGTGCGAATTTCATTTGATCCGTGTTGTTCTTAATGATTTCGTGCTTAAAAAGTTAATCTTTTTATGCTTACTTAAGTTTTCATACGAATAAGCTTTAAGATCTTTGTGCTTATTGGCTTATTTATATGTTTAGCTTATTTACCTTTTAAAAGTTTTCTTAAAAAGTTCATCTTTTTATAGTTTGATTTAAAAGTTTGCTTATTTTAATTTTAAATAAGTTGTTATTTGTGCTTATTGAGTCCTTTTCATTATAGATTCGTTCAAGTTTGGTGATTAGCTTATCAAAATAGCTTATTACTTGCTTATTTTTCGGATCAAAAAGGTAATCGGAAAGGGTAAACCCCTTTCCAATCACGCATTCCGATCACCTCCTCTTTCCGATCTCCAAATCGGAAAAAGGTTAATTGTATTCCGATTTGGCACCTATTATTCCGATCGTATTGATCGGATTAGGGTTTAATATTCCGACGGGTGGATCATTTGGTATTCCGATTGGGTGTCTTTCCAGACATTCCGATTGGATTCGGTTTTCAGCTATTCTGATTTGCCTTTCCGACAACAGTATTCTGACGGGTGTAGTTTGCATATTCCGATTAGTACCTTTCCAACATTCCGATTGCATTAGTTCTCCTTATTCCGATCACAAGCCTTAAATATTCCGACCAGTATTGCTTGTTTGCATTCCGATCAGCTTTCTTTCCGACCTATATTCCGATCAGATTCCGATTTGGCAATTTTCCGATGGTTTAGTTTCTTGTTTTTGCAAAGTTTCCAAGTTCTAGATTTATTAAGTGTTCAAGTAATTTTCCTAATCTTGTCTTTAAGTTTTCAAGCATTTACTTTTTACTCGTTACTTTAGTTTAATCTTAAAAGCTCTATTTTACTCAACGACACTTACATTTATTTGCTATTAGTTTAAAATAGATAATCAACCAAACTATTCTCTTGTTCACCAAAAGACAATTGAGTTACACTTTAGACTGGAAATCAATTCAAAAAGATCGGACGATAAGATTTTATACTTGGGGTAAAAGCCATGTATTAAATGGCTCCGCTGCCGGCTCTTTCGTTAAGATTAACGGTCTCTAGTGAGAGACGCATTGAATTTTGGGATCCGTTCTTCTTTGAACGTTATTTTCCTTGCTTCAAAAATTTTCAAAAAACCCTAAAAGTATAAACTTCTACAAAAATATAAAAACATTGAAAAATCATAAAAAGTAATTCTTTTCCAAATGTTTGCACCTAAAAGATTATATAGATATTCTCTCTATGTATTTTTCTTCTGCAGGTGTATGCGTACTAGATCTTCGAACTATTCTGAGCCCGAGACTCGTGAAGATTTAGATATGGCTGGTGTTCATAACAACAATAATAACCCACCTCTACCCAATTTGAATAACAATAACAACAACAACAATGTCCCCCTACCTGATTTACGAACAATGGAAGAATTGTGTCAACCCACCATGAAAGGACGCGGAGGCCCAATTGCGCCGATGCACATCACGGCTCAGGAGTTTTCGTTGAAGCACCACATGATCCAACAAGTGCAAACTAACCCATTTCGCGGAATTCCGGATGATGATGCCAACAAACACCTCGACAAATTCATTACCATCACCCAAAGCATGAAGTCCCCCGGTGTTTCTATGGATGAGCTTCGCCTTCAACTATTTCCCCACTCGCCTTCTCACCATGCCGAAAAATGGTCTGATCGTCTCCCAAAGAATTCTATTCATACTTGGAATGACATGACTCAACGCTTTTTGTCGCGCTACTTCCCACCATCCATGGTCACAAGCCTTCGTAACCAAATTAGTGGATTCATGCAAGACAATGATGAATCGCTCTTTGATGCTTGGTGATAGGTGTGGAAACACCCATCCTTTTTACCACTTAATTACAATAATAACCGAGCCAAAACGTGTATTTTATGTCATTTATGTCGGAATTATGCGTGGTTTGCGTTTTTGTTGTAATTTAGGACGAAAAGGTGAAAAGTGGAGGAAACACGGCATTCACGAGCTTTTATCGAATAAAAAGACGAAAGATGAAGTCGAAAGATCAAAAGTGTAAAAAGAATGGAAGTCCAAGACC
Organism: Glebionis coronaria; assembly: GCA_025667525.1. Lineage (NCBI taxonomy): Eukaryota > Viridiplantae > Streptophyta > Magnoliopsida > Asterales > Asteraceae > Glebionis > Glebionis coronaria. The sequence continues at coordinate 8,553 of JANFOE010002227.1, forward strand.
AATTCTGAAGATTTATTGAAGAAAAAGTCAAAAGACGGAAGTTTACTAAAAAGCCGAAGAACTCGAGTCTTATTTATGAAGAAAATACAAGACGAGTTTGAAGAAATCCCAAGACAAAGTCCAAGTATTAAGAAGACTAACAAAAGATCAAAGAGATCAAGGACCTAAGTGCGCAATTAAGAGAAAGAAGAAAGAGGGAGGAAGCTTCCTAAGCTCCTCCCTAATCTCCCTATAAATACCAACCAACCTCATTTGTTGAGAGTTGTTGGTGGCTTGACAAACCATCCTTCCACCATTTTTCATTTCTTGTCATTTTATTTCTCGCACTTTAATTAATTGTTATGCACTTTTAATCTTTCAATTTCCAAGTAAGTTTTCAATTATTGTTCTTTAATCATTACTTTTCTTGTCTTAATCTTCATATTATTAATCTTTCTTGTTAATCTTCATCTTGTTTTCTTTCATCTTTTTCATCAAGTTCTTATTTAAAGTTTTGATCTTTAAAGTTCATCTTTTTATATTTTGATTCTAAAAGTTTGTTGATTTTAAGTTTTGTTAAGTTGTTATTTGTGCTTATTGATTCCGCTTCAGTTTTGATTCGTTCTATCTTGAGTTTTAGCTTATCACCATAGCTTATTCCCTTTTGCTTATATTTCGGATCAAGAACCAAATCGGAAAGGGTGGTAAACCCCTTTCCGATCGTATCATTCCGACTGGCATTACCCTTTTTCCGATCACCCAATCGGAAAAGGGTTTTGCTTATTCCGATTGCTTTTATTTTCGCATTCCGATCAGCAGCATTTTATTATATTCCGATTGGTATGTGTTCGTATATTCCGATTGGTCATTTTCTTATTATTCCGATTGGTTCTCGTTTTCATGCATTCCGATTGATCATCTTTTGCCCACATTCCGATCATACGATCGGAATAACATTCCGATTGGGGCACATCGTGGGGTGTATTCCGATTGGGGGGTCTGGGTTTGTTTTAATATTTTTACTTAGTTTAAATGTCAATTTTTCTCGTTTTATTTGAAGTCTATTTTAATTTCGTTCCGCATTTTTATTTTATTGTCAACTTACTTTTCGTCAAGCCTTTGATTTTACGTTATTTAATTTCGCGTCATTTATATTTAAAGTTTTAAATATTGCACCGTTTTACGTTTTATCTAGTTTTAGCTTTAATTTCCCGTCCCTTTTTTAAGTCTTGCACATTTATTTTACCAAAACCAAAGATATCTGTTTCACCAAGAACAACTAATCTCACACAACTAACCGGAAATCAATTCGATTAGACACCGAGAAAACGAACTTTCAACGAGCAAAATCTCAGTTATTAAAATGGCGCCGCTGCCGGCTCTTTTCGTGAAGATCTAAGGTTTTTGTGAATGACGCGTTGTATTTTGGGACCCGTTCACTTGTGAACGTTATTTTTCGTGTCCAAATATTTTCAAAAATCCAAAAACATTTGAAAAATCATAAAAATCATTTCTTTTTCAAAGTTTTGCACCAAAAATATTCTTCTTGCTTATCTATCTTTCTTTATGGATTTTTATGTCCATTGCGTCCGGTGTGGGAAACAATTATCTGGGAACAACTCTTGTCAATGGTGTACATGTGAGCGGTGCGGAAACGATATCGACTACATACAAAACGGATTTTGTCCCTTGTGCAACTCGACTAATTCATTCTTTTTGAACCCACCTCCTGTTCCCCCGTGCATCTATTGTGGAAGCGATTCTCATTGGCATGTTTCGTGCCCGGTTCAATACCCGTATGGTCACGGGCAAGAACCGGGGTACAATTATGACAATGAAAATAGCTATCCACAAGACGCACCTGAGTTTTCTCCATACCCGGTTTGCAACAACTGTGGGGGTCCTCACGATACCTATTATTGTCAACCAATGAATTGTTATGAACAAAATCTGTGTCCTCAGTTTTCTTCACCAATAGATTATTATGAACCAAACCCGGTTTATAATTCTTCTCAACCGATGAACTACTATGAGCCACAACCATGCTATAATTCAGGTTTTCAACATTTTGAACCCCCACAACACATCATCGATCATCAACCCTCCTTCGAACAATTGAGCTCCAATGAACAATGGGACAATCTGGTTAAGCAAAGTCAACAAATTCAAGAAGCTTGGAACAAGATCATCGAGAAATATCAAGAGGATCAACGACAGGAGCAAATATCGAATATCGAGACTTATACCCCTCCTCCCGTGTATCCATACTATTATGATGATGATGACGATGAGCCTACTATTTCTTGGAATGACCTTACTGCTCAATGTCCTAGTGCAATTGTCATCCCTCCTCTCAATATCCCAAACGTGTCTAAGGAGTGTGATACATTGAATGAGCTTAGTGATGTTGGTCTTGATAAAGTGTTTGATGATGAGGTTTGTGACATACCGACTGCTATGGAGCCTAAGGACGACGTTGCTCTTACGAACGAGGTCGATCCTAATGACGACGATTTTTCTCCAAGCTATGAGAATTTCACTTTTGAAATTTCTCAATCTCCACCGGGAGATGCGGGTGATGACGATTTATTCTCTCCGGTTTACGAGAAGTTCACCGATGAACATGATCTTGTGGATGAGGTGGAAGACGTGCTTCTTCGTGATAGATTACGGAAAGTTCATCTTCTTATTTATTTTCGCAAGTTCCTATAATTGATCCTAGAGAGTCGTTTATCAAGGGAACTTTAAGATGCGATTTCTAAACTTGAAAGAGTCTAAAGAATTTGCAAGATCCTATAGGCGACTCGAAAACCCAAAACTTTGATTTAATAGGCTAAGTATCCACGAGTCTCATTACTTGAGATTTTAAACTGTGGAGAACGAGAGATGATAGAGCCAATTATAAGTTCGGTATTCTTTCGTGAATTTATGTGAGTTAATTATGAGCCTATTCTCCCATCGCTTGCTAATAAATTTATCTGCTAATAAATAAGGTTGTACGATTTGAAAAGATACTTAGCTTCTAGCCCCAGATCGTTTAAAAGTTGCTCGGTAATGACGAGAGTTCATAGCCAAGGCATAACTTATGAAGCGGGGCGCGAAGATTGGCGAGTCCGAAAAGGCCCTAACAAGGCATGAGGGCTATATTTTGTTGCTAAAGATCCAAAAGTGATGTGAAGAATCATTTATCGAAAATCAATATGAAGGATCGAGACACACGACGAAAAGCAAGAACTCCCCAAAAGTCATGGAGAAGTCTATCCGAAAAGACCCTAACAAGGTATGAGGATAAATAGATCCAAGTCCTAAAAGGAGGCGGATCGTTGTATATCAAAGTCCAAAATAAAGATTGGAGAAAAATGACGAAGTCGTGGTCCAAATATGAAGAATCTCTCAAAACTTCAAGTGAAGAAATTCCTATTATGAAGAGAAGACCATAATTTCAAGAACGTCTCTCGAAGATTCGAAGTATGAAGTCGCTGCCAAATATCGGCCCGAGAAAGGTCTCAAATCGCGAACCAAGTTATGCCAAGATATGAACTTTCTGATATCCCGAGAAGCAGTTTTAAAAGATTCGGTCCTTTAGCTAACTATTGATTAAATCGTTCACCTTATTTTCGGACTAAATAACTATCGAAATAAGTCAAACAATGCATCCTCGTGATCATTCAAGACAAAAATAAAATATAAGAGATACACCTAGGAATAAGGGAGTCTAAGTGAATAATTGGCCCACATGAGTTCGTGTTAGTTTGCTAACTTATAATAACAATGATCTCGTTTCTAAGCTTGGTTTGGAGAAAGTGAAAACTTGAGGATGATGATCATTCACGACATTTTCAAAACCCAAGGTATGTTTTTGATTTCTTTATTTTGTATGTTTATAATCTTCTATTTTCTTTAATAAAGGCCAATGTGGATTGATTATGATGGAAAATGTAATCTTGCTTTGTAACTAATGCATTGCATGAGGACATTGCAATGGTTAAGTGTAGGGGATTTGATAGGTGTGAAAACACCCATCCTTTTTACCACTTAATTGCAATAATAACCGAGCCAAAACGTGTATTTTATGTCATTTATGTCGGAATTATGCGTGGTTTGTGTTTTTGTTGTAATTTAGGACGAAAAGGTGAAAAGTGGAGAAAACACGGCATTTACGGGCTTTTATCGAAGAAAACGACAAAAGACGAAGTCAAGAGATCAAGAGTGGAAAAAGAACGGAAGTCCAAGACCAATTCTGAAGATTTATCGAAGAACAAGTCAAAAGACGGAAGTTTACTAAAAAGCCGAAGAACTCGAGTCTAATAAATAAACAAATTATAAGACGAGTTTTAATTAATCCCGAGACAAAGTCGAAAAAGTCGAAGAACTTTAAAGACGAAGAGACGTGAAGAAAGAAAGAAAGAAAAGAAGAAGTCACCAACCACTTCCCTTTCCTATATATACCCTTCATATCACCACATGAAAGGAGTTAGTCAATTTTTAGATTAGTTGTAGTTTTAGGAGTAGGAGTAGTTTAGAGAGAGAAAGTGACAGTTTCTCTCTCTAGAATTTTAATCTTTCATCTTTTATCTTTCTTGTTTTTGAATCAAACCTTTACTTTTAAGTTTAATCTTGTCTTAATCTTCATGTTATTAATCTTTCTTGCTAATCTTAATCTTGTTTTCATCATCTTTTTCATCTAGTTCTTATTTAAAGTTTTGATCTTTTTGATTTTTCGTGATTTAAAGTTCATCTTTTTATGTTTTGATTTTTAAAGTTTGTTTGTTTTCGGGTTAGATAAGTTGATTAGTGCTTATTCGATCCAATTTAGTCATTGGTTCGGCGTAGTTTGGTGATAAGCTTATTATAGCTTATTCTCTTGCTTTCCAACTGAATCCCACCAAAATCGGAAAGGGTACAAAACCCCTTTCCGATCGTACATTCCGACCAGCAAACCCTTTTTCCAATCGGAAAAGGGTTTTGCTCATTCCGATTTGGCATTTTCTCATTATTCCGATTGTACCTAATTTTATGTTATTCCGATTACTTGCTTTATTAACTTTCCTATTTGAGTCTTCGTGTTATATTCCGATTGGTCGTTTTAGAGTATTCCGATTGGCATCATTTGTCAATATTCCGATTGGGACTTTTCCAGTATTCCGATTAGTATGTTTCCTTCATATTCCGATCTGATCTCTTTTACTTATTCCGATTGTATCTTTCCGATGGTACATTCCGATCGGATTCCAATTTGGATTCCGATCAGTTGTATTCCGATTGGTATTTTGTTTTTGCTTTGTTTTACTATTTTGTTTTTCTCGTTCTACTTTTAGCTCATTTTAATTACAACTTGCAATTTTGTTTAATTGTCGATTTACTTTTCACTAAGCTTCAATTTTACGTTATTTAATTTCACGTCATTTACTTTTAAAGTTTTAATTATGCACCGTTTACGTTTCAACTAGTTATAATTTTAATTACTTGTCATTTATTTTTAAGTCTTGCACATTTATTTCTCCAAAACCAAAAATGTTTGTTTAACCAAGAACAACTAATCTCACACAATTAACCGGAAATCAATTCGATTAGACACCGAGAAAACGAACTTTTAACCCAGCAAAATCTCTGTTATTACTTGGGAACGATACATTGATTTGATCGACCGCTGTCCAAATCACAACATGCTCCCCATCACTCTCATTGATACTTTCTACAATGGTCTCACTTTTCGTGATCGTGACACGATCAACGCCGCCGCCGGTGGTACTTTTATGAAAAGGAGACCGGAGGAGTGTAGAGAGTTGATTGAAAACATGACTACTCACCACAAGAATTGGGATTCATCCGCATCCTCAAGATCTAACTCGAGAGTCAATGTTTCTTCTACTACCTCCAATCCCGAGATAACCGAACTTACCCGACAAATCGCAGATATGCACAAGGATTTCATGACCATGGCCACAAACCACTTTCAACAAGCTAAAGCCGTTGCTATTTCTTGTGACACATGTGGTGGTCCTCATTCTTACAATGATCGTCCTTCTACCCAAGGCAATTTTTCTGAAAACGTTAACGCGGCATACGGTACTTATCCCACGGGAGGCTATCAAGCTCGCCCTCAAGGAGACCGTAGCTTGCTAAGTTATCGTTCAAACAACTATCTTGCTCCACCCGGTTTCCCTCCTCCAAAACAAAACCAACAACAAAGCTATAACCGAAACAACCAATCCCAACCTCGTGCTAACAATCAATATCAATCCCAAAGAAACCCATACCCAACTAAAGGAAATTCTCAAGCTTACCAAGCTTCACCTCTCAATCAACCGATGGCATTGAATCCAGACGTCGAGACGTTCATGAAGACTAATAGAGAGATGGTGACGAATCTTCAGAGTCAATTCATCAACTTGAAGGGAGAAATGGCGAAACAAGGGAACGATATTCGAGCCGAGCTAAGGAATGACATGGAGAAACAAAGCAATGATATTCGTGCAGACATGAGAGACTCTTTTAGCACTCAAGCACTTAACATACGTGATATGATCGGTTCGCTCTTCCAAGGTAATCAACCCTCTTCTTCGGGTACTCTTCCGAGTAACACCGTTGCGAATCCAAGAGGGGAGATGAAAGCAATCACTACTCGTAGTGGAAAAGGTTATACGGAACCCGAGCTTCCTACACCTCCACCCGTGATTGTGAACAAGGAACAAGAGCAACTTTCCCCACCTCCTTTGCCTTTTACCCCCATTTCCCCACCACCCGTGGTTGTGAGTGATCCTACTTCCCTAAAGGCTTCTTCTTCATCCAATATACCTTATCCTTCAAGGTTGAGGAAAGAGAAGCAAAAGAGCAAGGATGATATTCAAGTTTCAAACTTTCTCAAAATGTTTAAACAATTGAATTTTAACATCTCCTTTGCCGAGGCTCTCGCTCACATGCCTAAATACGCGAAGATGTTTAAAGATCTTCTTAGTGACAAGGAGAAGCTTCTTGACATTGCTCAGACCCAACTTAATGAGAATTGCTCTGCCGTTCTCTTAAGGAAATTGCCCACCAAACTTGGTGATCCGGTTCGCTTCTTGATTCCTTGTAACTTCCCGGGAGTAGAGAATTGCATGGCCCTAGCCGATCTAGGTGCCAGTATAAACTTAATGCCTTTAAGTGTTTGGAAGCAATTATCTCTCCCCGAGCTAGTCCCCACCAAAATGACCTTGGAATTAGCTAACCGTATGGTTGCTTATCCAGTGGGGATAGCTGAAGACGTTTTCGTTGGCGTTGACAAATTCACCTTCCCGACGGATTTTGTTGTCGTTGACTACGAGATGGATCCTCGTGTTCCACTAATCGTTCGACGTCCCTTCTTGAGGACCGGTCGCACTCTCATTGATGTAGCCGCGGGCGAAATAATCATGAGAGTTGGCGACGATAAAATTGTCTTCAACATGGGTAAGATTTCAAAGCAGCCTTATTCATATGAGAGTGTTAATGCTATTGATGTTCTCGATGAGGCTTGTGAAGAACATTTTCATGATGCTTGCAAAAGTACTCTCTCTTCTCTACCCAATGTTGAGACCGTTGCCTCAATTGCTCTGTCATTGACTCCTTTTGGAGAAAGTGACTTGGATGATTTCGAAGCTAGCTTGGGTCCTCTGGATCTTAAGTATGATGATTCTTTTACCGATTGGGATAAAGACATTCGTACTATTGAGAGACTTCTCAATGAAGACCCGTTTTCTCCTCCTTCTCCTAAAGAGGTGACTAATGATGATCCATCGTTAGTTACACCATCTATTGAGGATCCTCCTACTCTTGATCTTAAGGACCTACCTCCTCATCTAGAGTACGTTTTCCTTGAAGACAACAAGAAGTTACCGGTCATCATCGCAAAGGACCTGAAAGAAGAAGAAAAATCCCGACTTATCGTCGTGTTGAAGAAACATAAAAGAGCTATCGCTTGGAAAATCTCCGATATTCGCGGAATTGATCCTCACTTTTGCACACATAAAATTCTCATGGAGGACGACTTTAAGCCCACTATTCAAAGCCAACGAAGGGTGAATCCTAAAATCCATGAAGTCATCAAAAACGAAGTTATCAAACTTCTTGATGCGGGTATGATTTACCCTATTTCGGATTCACCATCGGTTAGTCCAGTCCATTGTGTGCCTAAGAAAGGTGGAATCACCGTTGTGCCCAATGCCAACAACGAGTTGATTCCTACACGTCTCGTTACTGGGTGGAGAGTTTGTATAGACTACCGCAAACTCAATGATGCCACGAGAAAGGATCATTTCCCTCTTCCTTTTATGGACCAAATGCTTGAACGTTTAGCGGGTAATGAATATTACTGCTTTCTTGATGGTTTCTCGGGTTATTTCCAAATACCCATCGATCCCCAAGATAAGGAGAAGACAACATTCACTTGTCCCTATGGCACATTTGCTTACAAAAGGATGCCTTTTGGCTTATGCAATGCCCCCGGGACTTTCCAAAGGTGCATGTTGGCTATCTTCCATGACATGGTTGAGCAAACCATGGAAGTCTTCATGGATGATTTCTCGGTCTTTGGGGATTCCTTCTCTTCTTGCCTTGCCAATTTAGAACGTATGCTTAAGCGGTGCGAAGACACTCGCCTTGTTCTGAATTTGGAAAAATGCCATTTTATGGTAAAAGAAGGCATTGTGCTAGGACACAAAATCTCTAAAGCCGGTCTTGAAGTCGACCGTGCTAAAGTAGATGTCATAGCCAAATTACCTCCACCTTCAACCGTGAAGGGTGTGAGAAGTTTTCTGGGTCATGCGGGCTTCTATCGTCGATTCATTCAGGATTTCTCTAAAATCGCTCGCCCGATGACCCACCTCTTAGAAAAAGATACTCCTTTTATCTTTTCTAAAGAGTGTATCGAAGCCTTCAATCTTCTTAAGGATAAGCTAACTAAGGCACCGGTCTTGGTTACCCCTAATTGGGAGCTACCCTTTGAATTGATGTGTGATGCTAGCGACTTTGCTATTGGTGCGGTTTTGGGCCAAAGAGTGAATAAACACTTCCAACCAATCCACTATGCTAGCAAAATAATGACGGGGGCTCAATTGCATTATACGACAACCGAAAAAGAGCTTTTAGCTGTTGTCTATGCTTTTGAAAAATTTCGCCCCTATCTTGTTTTATCCACCACCATCGTATACACGGACCATTCCGCGTTGAAGTACTTGATGACTAAGCACGACTCTAAGCCAAGACTTCTTCGCTGAGTTTTACTCCTTCAATAATTCAACATTGAAATTCGTGACAAGAAGGGTGCCGAAAACCTAGCCGCGGATCATCTTAGTAGACTTGGGGATCCATATCAAGGGGATCATCCGAACAAAGAGATCAATGACTCTTTTCCCCTTGAGACCTTAATGTCTATTAATCTCAATCTGGATGACACCCCGTGGTTTGCCGACATTACAAACTACTTAGCGGGTGGTGTTCTCATCAAAGGGTTAACATCCCAACAAAAGAAGAAGTTCTTGAATGATGTTAAGACTTACTTTTGGGATGACCCTTTTCTATTCAAACAATGTGCTGATCTGATCATTCGTCGATGTGTTGATGGACAGGCAGCTTTGCAAATCCTTGCTGCTTGCCATAAAGGACCCACCGGTGGTCACTTTGGTCCAAACTACACCGCTAAGAAAGTGTTTGACTCTGGATTCTATTGGCCCACCATTTATCGTGATGATCACGAGATGGTTAAGCATTGTGATGCTTGCCAACACCAAGGTAAGATCACACATAAAGATGAGATGCCTCAAAATTTCATACAAGAATGTGAAATCTTTGACGTATGGGGCATCGACTTTATGGGGCCATTTCCATCCTCCAAAGGGAACAAGTACATCCTCGTAGCCGTCGACTACGTTTCTAAATGGGTTGAAGCTAAGGCTCTCCCAACGAACGATGCGAGGGTGGTTATGAACTTTTTGAAGCAGCTGTTTGCTCGATTCGGTGTTCCTCGTGCTATCATCAGTGACCGCGGGACTCATTTTTGCAATGATCAATTTGCAAGAGTCATGGCTAAGTATGGTGTTAATCATCGTCTTTCCACCGCCTATCATCCCCAAACCAATGGGCAAGCCGAGATTTCCAACCGTGGATTGAAGCAAATTTTGGAGCGTACTATGGGAGAGCATCGTGCCGCGTGGGCCGATAAGTTAGATGATGCTCTATGGGCTTTCCGTACAGCTTATAAGACCCCGATTGGTTGTACACCTTATCGTCTTGTGTACAGGAAAGCATGCCACCTCCCCATCGAGCTGGAACATAAGGCGTACTGGGCCTTGAAGTGGGCTAACTTCGACATCAACAAAGCCGGTGATCTTCGTAAGATTCAACTCAACGAGCTCCACGAACTGAGGAATGAAGCTTACGAAAACTCCTTGATCTACAAGGAGAAGACCAAGATCATTCATGACGCAAGGATTAAGAACCGAGAGTTCCACGTTGGTGATCAAGTCTTACTTTTTAACTCTCGGTTGAAGATCTTCTCTGGCAAGTTGAAGAGCCGCTGGTCTGGTCCATTCACCGTCACCAAAGTCTTTCTATATGGGACCATTGAGCTTTCTCAGCCAAATGGGCCCAATTTCAAGGTGAATGGCCAGCGTTTGAAGCTGTACTTTGGTGAGGACATCTCTCATGAGATGATTCCATCCCTCACCACTTTCCCCATGAACTAAATTGGGTCGAGTCAGGCTCGTGACTCGGTGAACAAAAACAAGCGCTTCTTGGGAGGCAACCTGTGGTCTCTCCTTTACTGCTTTCATAATAAGTGTAGGGGGGAACCCCGTATATGTTTGTTGTCTTGTTTCTTATCTTGTGCAGGGATTCAAGCTTCAAAGAGCACCTTGATGACTTTTGAAGAACCGTGATACCGTGTTCCCATCTTCCCGGTTCTATCCTAAACTCTTGTGATTCAATATTTCATATTTTATATGTTCACATTGAAATCACTATCGTTGTCCTTTCCTTAGCAAGATTTAAACAAAGTGCACAATGTCCTAAGTGTAGGGGAGTTTACTCCCACATGCTTAAACTTTGAGGACAATGTTTATATCAAGTGTAGGGGGGACTTCTATCGACGTAAGTGGTCTTTTCCATGAATTTTCCCTCATTTTAACCTGAAAATTTGATTTTTCGACATTTTTCAAAATTTTTAATCTATTTAGGCCTAGTTGTATAGTTGTATTTTCCTTTGTTATGATTAATTTCTTTCCTTGCTAGAATAAATTTTCAATAAAGTGGTTTTAAATTTTTCAAAGTCGTGAATATTTTGACTCAACCCGAGTTTACTTATCTAAGTTTACTCTAGCTAGTATCCTTAACGTGTTTAAGTCAAAGTTTTGCTAGGCTTTTATATAGGGAGCTATAAAACGCGAAAGTCTTAACTCTCACGGGTTAAGAACAAGAACTTTTCGCAAGTTCCTATAATTGATCATAGAGAGTTGTTTATCAAGGGAACTTTAGAATGAGATTTCTACACTTGAAAAAGTCTAAGAAGTTGCAAGATCCTATAGATGACTTGAAAACCCAAAACTTTGATTTAATAGGCTAAGCATCCACGAGTCTCATTCCTTGAGATTTTAAACTGTGGAGGACGAGAGATGATAGAGTCAATTATAAGTTTGGTATTCTTTCGTGAATTTATGTGAGTTAATTATAAGCCTATTCTCCCTTCGTTTGTTAATAAATTTATCTGCAATAAATAAGGTTTTACGATTTAAAAGGTTACTTAGCTTCTAGCCCAAGATCGTTTAAAAGTTTCTCGGTACGGACTAGAGTTCATAGCCAAGGCATAACTTATTGAAGCGGGATGCGAAGATTGGCGAGTCCGAAAAGGCCCTAACAAGGCATGAGGGCTACATTTTGTTGCTAAAGATCCAAAAAGTGACGTGAAGAATCATTTATCAAAAATCAATATGAAGGATCGAGACACACGGCGAAAAGCAAATACTCCCCAAAAGATCATGGAGAAGTCTATCCAAAAAGGCCCTAACAAGGTATGAGGATAAATAGATCCAAGTCCTAAAAGGAGACGGATCGTTGTATATCAAAGTCCAAAATAAAGATTGGAGAAAAATGAAGAAGTCGTGGTCCAAATATGAAGAATCTCTCAAAAACTTCAAGTGAAGAAATTCCTATTATGAAGAGAAGACCATAATTTCAAGAACGTCTCTCAAAGATTCGAAGTATGAAGTCGCTGCCAAATATCGGTCCGAGAAAGGTCTCAAATCGTGAAGCGAGTTATGCCAAGATATGAACTTTATGAGGTCCCGAGAAGCAGTTTTAAAAGATTTTGTCCTTTAGCTAACTATTGATTAAATCGTTCACTTTATTTTCGGCCTAAATAACTATCGAAATAAGTCGAGCAATTCATCCTCGTGATCATTCAAGTCAAAAATAAAATATAAGAGATACACCTAGGAATAAGGGAGTCTAAGTGAATAATTGGCCCACATGAACTCGTGTTAGTTTGCTAACTTATAATAACAATGATCTCGTTTTTAAGCTTGGTATGGGGAACGTGAAACTTGAGGATGATAAACGTTCATGGCAGCCAAAACCCAATGTAAGTCTTTAATTTCTTTACTTGTTTTTATCTTTTTATGTTTAGTATTTAATAAAGGCCAAGGTGGGTTATTTATGATGAAGAATGTAAACCGTGCTTTAAAATTAATGCATTGCATGAGGGCATTGCAATGGTCAAGTGTAGGGGATTTAATAAGTGTGAAAACATTATCCTTTTACCACTTATTTCCAATAATAACAAGACCAAAACGTGTGATTTATGTCGTACAAGTCGGAATTATGCGTGGTTTGTGTTTTTATTGTGTTTTAGGACCAAAATATGAAAAAGGAAGAAAACACGGGCTTTCACGGGCTTTTATCGAAGAAAACGGGAAAAGACGAAGTCAAAAGATCAAGAGTACAAAAAGAACGAAAGTCCAAGGCCTATTCTAAAGATTTATCGAAGAAAAAGTCTAAAGACGGAAGTTTAATGAAGTCGAAGAACTCAAAGTCTAAATTAAAGAAGAAAATTATCAAGACAAGTTCAAATCCCGAGACGACGTCGAGAAAAGACAAAGAATTAAATCGAGTCGAGAAGACGTGAAGAAAGAAAGAAAGAAGAAGCAACACATGCACTCCTTCCCATTTTCCCTATAAGTACCCTCCTAATACACATTAGGAGGGTAGTTAGTTTTTAGTTAGTTTCACTTTTCATTTTTCTTTTCTAGTTTTAGAGGGAGAAAGTTCTCAACTTTCTCTCACTATATTTTCATCTTTTCTTTCCTTTAATCTTTCAAGATTAAACCTTTATGTATTGTTGATTTCATTAATCAAGTTCTAGTTAAGCTTTTAATCTTTCATCTCTTTCTACCTTTCTTTGATTTTTAGATTAATTTTGGTGCGAATTTCATTTGATCCGTGTTGTTCTTAATGATTTCGTGCTTAAAAAGTTAATCTTTTTATGCATACTTAAGTTTTCATACGAATAAGCTTTAAGATCTTTGTGCTTATTGGCTTATTTATATGTTTAGCTTATTTACTTTTTAAAAGTTTTCTTAAAAAGTTCATCTTTTTATAGTTTGATTTAAAAGTTTGCTTATTTTAAGTTTAAATAAGTTGTTATTTGTGCTTATTGAGTCCTTTGATTATAGATTCGTTCAAGTTTGGTGATTAGCTTATCAAAATATCTTATTACTTGCTTATTTTTCGGATCAAAAAGGTAATTGGAAAGGGTAAACCCCTTTCCAGTCACGCATTCCGATCACCCCCTCTTTCTGATCTCCAAATCGGAAAAGGGTTAATTGTATTCCGATTTGGCACCTATTATTCCGATCGTATTGATCGGATTAGGGTTTAATATTCCGACGGGTGGATCATTTGGTATTCCGATTGGGTGTCTTTCCAAACATTCCGATTGGATTCGGTTTTCAGCTATTCCGATTTGCCTTTCCGACAACAGTATTCCGACGGGTGTAGTTTGCATATTCTGATTAGTACCTTTCCAACATTCCGATTGCATTAGTTCTCCTTATTCCGATCACAAGCCTTAAATATTCCGACCAGTATTGCTTGTTTGCATTCTGATCAGCTTTCTTTCCGACCTATATTCCGATCAGATTCTGATTTGGCAATTTTCCGATGGTTTAGTTTCTTGTATTTGCAAAGTTTCCAAGTTCTAGATTTATTAAGTGTTCAAGTAATTTTCCTAATCTTGTCTTTAAGTTCTCAAGCATTTACTTTTTACTCGTTACTTTAGTTTAATCTTAAAAGCTCTATTTTACTCAACGACACTTACATTTATTTGCTATTAGTTTAAAATAGATAATCAACCAAACTATTCTCTTGTTCACCAAAAGACAATTGAGTCGCACTTTAGACTGGAAATCAATTCGAAAAGATCGGACGATAAGATTTTATACTTGGGGTAAAAGCCATGTATTAGTCATTATAAGTTAGTAATGCTAACACTACTCATATGCCCTAATCACGTACTTATCCTCCCATTATTCCTAAGTTGTATCTCTTATATTTTATATTGTCTTGAATGTTTCACGAGGATACATTGTTTGACTTATGCGATAATAGAGATTTAGGTCTAAAAATAGAGTCCTAACGGTGTAACCAAGACCATCAAATCAATAACCCCTCCCAATAGACAACGATGTCAAAAAATTAAGTCAACAAGAAGAATCGATAAACACGGTTTTATAACGGTTTTGAACATGAGACTTATTACCATGACTTTTATACGCCCCCTAACGGAAGGGCCTTATTATCTTTGGTTTACCTCCATCTTTTATTCAACTTCGCCATGAAGCTTTTATTATGACTTTGGTCTTGCCTTGCCTTTTATTATCCACCTCATCGATAGTTTTATTAGCCAAAGACGTATATCCTCACACTAAGGCGAATTTTGGATCTTTAAAGCTTCGAAGATTAAGGCTTGATTCACTTTCAATTTGGCCATAGATTTTTCGGCCTTGTGAGCTTCAAATTTTTGCTTAATTTAGGTGAGCACTTGAAATCTTATTATTAGGTGAAGCTTTCGATTATTCGGGTGCCAATACTTCAAAACCGTGACGCTGGCGATACCTAATGTATTCCCAATTTAATTACACGGAAGCTACTAGAAAAGACTAGAAACCCAACAATCCTAACTAAACCGCTAAGCCAATATTTATTAAGCAAAAAATATTTACATGCGAAGGGAGAATAAGCAAACAACGAGAACACATGAGTTTTTGAAAGAATACGAGTACTCTACGTTTAGCATAGTAACTTATAATTAACCCTATCATTTCTCGTCCTCATTTAAGAGACTTAGCCTAATGTGAAGTTAAGGAATCAAAGCTAAGTGCTCAACACGCACGGTCGAGTAAAAAATTACTCTTATCCTCGCCATCGGAAAACCTACATTCGTGTCTTCAAACACTTATAAAACATGAGAAAAATTTTAAAAATTTGGCCATTTTTAGCCTTATTTTGCAACAAAACGATAAACAAAAAGATAAACTTTGGAAAGCGTGAAGGTTTGGCAAGGCATGTATCTATTCACCCCCCCATACTAAAGTTAAACATTGTCCTCAATGTTTCGAGTCTAGGGGTGCAAACACCCCCATACTAGAGACGTAGTCGAATGCCTAATCTAGCATGGAAAGGGTGTAACCGTTAAATTTAAAGCCGTTTATGAAGTGTGCTATAAACCTAAGGTTAGAACATCAAAGGATATATCATGGATATTGAGAAAGTCTTCAAAGCAAACGATCGAGTGCTCCCATAAAACAAACACGATAGGCTCCAATCGTGAAGATCATGATCATCTAAAGTTCACAATTCACAAACAACCATGGAACAAGGGTTGGAAGGGCACAAATCCCCACACGTTACTACATTAGAAAGCGATAATATATACATAGGATAAGCATGGGACTCCCCCACGAGGCACCTCGTTTTTGATTACCGAGTCATGAGCTCAACTCGATCCTCTCAATACTAATTATCATTGGGGAAGGTGACTTGGTCGAGGTAGTTCAAGGATGGAACTTCCCCGCCAAAGTAGTGCTTCAACCTATGTCCATTCACCTTGAAATTGGGGCCATCATTTTGAGCTAGCTCGATGGTCCCATATGGAAATACTTGAGTCACGGTGAATGGACCGGACCAACGGGATTTCAACTTATCGGAAAAGATTTTCAAGCGAGAATTAAAAAGCAAAACTTGATCCCCAATGTTAAAAACCCAGTTTTTAATTTTAGAATCATGCAACTTTTTAAGTTTTTCCTTATAAATCAATGAATTTTCATAAGCAATGTCCCTCAATTCATCTAATTCATTTAATTGCATTTTCCGGTGTTTTCCCGCGGTCTCCATATCATCATTACAATGCTTTAGGGCCCAATAAGCCTTGTGTTCTAATTCAATTGGCAAATGACAATTTTTCCCATACACAAGCTTATAGGGAGTGCACCCAATGGGCGTCTTATGAGCGGTCCTAAAGGCCCATAAAGCATCGTCCAACTTATCCGACCAAGATTGTCGGTTTTCCCCAGCGGATCTCTCCAAGATCCTCTTCAACGCTCGGTTTGAACCCTCTACTTGCCCACTCGTTTGTGGGTGATAAGCCGTATAAAGCCGATGTGTAACCCCATATTTCCTTAGGACCCTTTCGAATTGGTCGTTACAAAAATGGGTTCCACGATCGCTTATGATCGCACGAGGGGTTCCAAACCGAGAAAACAAGCTTTTCAAGAACTTGACTACCACACGAGCATCATTGGTGGGCAAGGCTTTGGCCTCCACCCACTTAGATAGGTAGTCAACCGCAACAAGGATATACTTATTACCACGAGATGATGGGAACGACCCCATAAAGTCTATACCCCAAACATCAAAGATCTCACACACTTGGATGATATTTTGTGGCATTTAATCTTTTTGTGAGGCTTTTCCTTGTCGTTGGCATGAATCACATGACTTCACAAGATCTTGTGCATCTCGGTAAATAGTAGGCCAAAAGAAGCCGGCATCAAACACCTTCTTAGCCGTGAGATTAGCACTGTGGTGACCACCCGTGGGTCCCTCATGGCAAGCTCTAAGGATGTTAGAAGCTTCGGTGCCAAATACACAACGTCGGATGATTTGATCCGCACAATTTCGAAACAAGTAAGGGTCGTTCCAAAAGTAGAACTTGACGTCACGAAAGAATTTTCGTTTTCCTTGAGTCGTCATACCCTTAATGATGAAGTTTCCCGCATGGTAATTTGCGATGTCCGCAAACCATGGGGTGGAAGGATCAAGCTTAGAATTCACTACACCAAGTGTCTCAAGCGGAAATGTTTCGGTGATTTCCTTGGGCTCGTAAACACTTTGGTGAGGATCTTCCAAACGAGAAAGATGATCGGCCGCTAGATTCTCGACTCCTTTTTTGTCAACAATTTTGTGGTCAAATTCTTGAAGGAGGAGAATCCAACGAAGTAATCTCGGCTTTGCATCTTGTTTATCCATGAGATACTTGATAGCCGAATGATCCGTATACACTATGCATTTCGTCAAGACGAGATAAAGTCGAAATTTCTCAAATGCATACACCACGGCAAGGAACTCCTTCTCCGTTGTAGTGTATTTAAGTTGAGCCTCGGTCATCGTCTTGCTAGCATAGTGAATAGGCAAGAAGTGCTTTTCATGACGTTGCCCCAATACGGCCCCAATAGCATAATCACTAGCATCACACATGAGCTCAAAGGGGAGGTTCCAATTGGGAGCAACAAGAATGGGAGCTTCGGTAAGTTTCCTCTTAAGGATTTCAAAGGCTCGTACACAATCTTCGTCAAAGACAAAACGTGCCTCTTTTTCAAGAAGATGTGTAATGGGTCAAGAAATCTTTGAGAAATCCTTGATGAATCGACGATAAAGCCCGCGTGGCCTAGGAAACTCCTTACACCCTTAACGGTTTTGGGATGAGGTAATTTGGCGATGACGTCTACCTTAGCTTGATCTACCTCAATCCCCGCTTTCGAGACCTTGTGCCCTAAGACGATTCCACTCTTAACCATAGAATGACACTTTTCCAAATTGAGCACAAGGTTGGTTTCCTCACAACGTTTCAACATTCTCTCAAGATTCGACAAACACGAAGTGAACGAATTACCAAACACGGAAAAGTCATCCATGAAAACTTCCATCGTCTTCTCGATCATATCATGAAAAATAGCCATCATGCACCTTTAAAAGGTTCCTGGTGCATTGCAAAGTCCGAATGGCATTCTACGATAGGCAAACGTTCCATATGGACACGTAAACGTAGTTTTTTCTTGATCACGAGGATCGATGGAAATTTGGAAGTAACCGGAAAAACCATCTAAAAAGCAATAGAAATCGTTTCCCGCAAGACGCTCCAACATTTGGTCCATGAAGGGCAAGGGAAAATGGTCTTTTCGAGTGGCTTCATTCAACTTACGATAGTCAATGCACACTCTCCATCCGGTCACGAGTCTAGTGGGAATTAACTCGTTGGCAACCTTTGGCACAACGGTCATCCCTCCCTTTTTAGGGAAACAATGAATAGGACTCACCCAAGGGCTATCGGAAATAGGGTAAATCATTCCCGCGTCAAGGAGTTTAAGGACCTCCTTTTTGATGACGTCGTGAATTTTGGGGTTCACCCTCCTTTGACATTGGATTGCGGGCTTGTAATCCTCCTCCATTAAGATTTTGTGGGTACAAAACTAGGGATCGATCCCCTTAATGTCGGATAACTTCCACGCAATTGCCCCTTTGTGATCCTTTAGAACATCGACAAGTGTGGTTTTTTCATCATTCGAAAGTTCCTTCGCAATAATAACCGGCAACTTTTCGTCCTCCTCCAAATAGACATATTCGAGATGAGGAGGTAAATCTTTCAACTCGAGGATAGGTGGTTCCTCAAGTGAAGATTTGGGCTCGATACTCATAACCTCCTCGGGTGGAGGAAATGGGAAATCGTTAAGAAAATCCTTGATAATCGAGGAGTCCTCATCGTTGTCGAGGTCTTCGTTACTAGTACGTGGAACATCGAATTCTTCCAACGTAAAACCACCACCTTCAAATGGAGTGAAGGTTGGTGTCGAGTTATCAAGAACTGGATCTAACATAGTGGGATTGCCACTAGTTTCTTCATCACCAAAACCTAGAACTTCTTGTGAAAATTCCTCGCAAACCACGTCAATCATATCAACGAGGTTTATGGTTTCAACGGAATAAACATGAGAAATTTGAGAGTTTTGAGTTGCGTTTATAACAAGTTCCTCGTCGTTGAAACGTAAGGTGATCTTTCTAGCATGAACATCGATCAAAGCCATAGACGTATCTAAAAACGAACGACCTA
Organism: Glebionis coronaria; assembly: GCA_025667525.1. Classification (NCBI taxonomy): domain Eukaryota; kingdom Viridiplantae; phylum Streptophyta; class Magnoliopsida; order Asterales; family Asteraceae; genus Glebionis; species Glebionis coronaria. The sequence continues at coordinate 27,925 of JANFOE010002227.1, forward strand.
AAATAAGAGGAACTTGAGGATCCGTGGGGATATCAACAACGATAAAGTCTACGGGATAGTAGAACTTCCCCACTTTCACAAAAACGTCTTCCGCCAATCCACATGCGGGAATCGTGGAATGGTCGGCCAACTCGATAGACATTAGTGAAGGAGTAAGATTAGGAAGATTGAGCGACTTGAAGATTGCAAGTGGCATCAAGTTAATGCTAGCACCAAGATCGGCCAAGGCGAAGCATTCCTCCATATCTTGGATTGCACAAGGGATCAAAAATTTACCGGGATCACCGACTTTTTGAGGTATGCGATTAAGATAAACCGACGAACAACTAGACAATTGGTGCAATTTTTCTTTGTTGTTCAACATACTCTTAAAGTTAGCGGCAAATCGAGGCATCATGACCAAAGCATCGGTGAAACTCACATTAAAGTGAAAATCACGAAACATTTTCATAAAAAGCTCAAATTGATAATTGTCGCGCTCTTGACGTTTCTCCTTCCTAAGTCTCAATGGATAGGGAAAAGGTGGTGTGGGTTGAGGCATAGTAGGCATAGCCTTTTGAATCTAGGGTTCCAATGTTGGTAAAGAGTCAACCGTAGGTGTGGCATGAGCGGTACTTCGTGGGATTAGGACATGCTCCTTTTGGACCACCACCTCGGGTTCTTCCTCAATTGCTTCCTCCGTAGGAGCAATTGGTTGAGGAGTCGGTTCCTTAAGTTTCTTACCACTACGTGTGGTAATCACTTTCATCTCACCCTTAGGGTTGGATACGGTGTTGCTAGGAAGACTACTCAAAGACGGTTTACACATTATTGCCTCAAACATAGACGAGATTTTATCTTCAAACACGGATTGCCTCTTCTCGGCTTTAATCATTTCTTGTTTAATCTCATGTTGCCCTTGTTCCATTTTTTGTTGGTTTTGTTGTAACCTTGTGACATTTCCTTCCATCTTGTTGGTATGGATTTTAAGTTCATTAGCTAACTCATTTTTCAACTCTTTCTTCAAGTCGTTCTTAAACTTGGATCTTAGGCTAATGATTTCTCTTTGAATATTGTCAAACCTAGCATCATTCCCATTAGCGTATTTAACAAATTCGTTTGGAAGATCTTTCAATGTTTGCAAACCTTTGTTGTTGTTTTGAAAATCATTTTGATTTTTGTTTGAAACTTAATTATTAGCCCCTTGATTACCATAGTTTCCCTTGTTGAGATTGTTTTTGAAACCAACTTGATTGTTGCGATAGTTGTTGTTAGCATTTTGATTTGAACCAAAACCCGGTGGAGTCAATTGATTAGAGCGGGAAACTTGACCGTTTTGGTTGTAATTTCCCGTGGCCGCGTAGGCACTCGAAGTGTTACCACCGTTGGTAATGCACTCGGAGAAATCATGACCTCCACCACAATACATGCACGAAACCTCATCCGCTTTAGCCGTAGCGGGAGCACTTGGTTCACCAACTTTAAACTCAATCAAAAGTCCTTTTAGCTTATCAAAAATCTTGTTTTCCAAGTTTGCCTCGATTTGGCAAGCATCGATGGTAGTAGACAAAGAAGGTGAAGCCAAAGACGAAGCCTTACGAACACTAGACGTGCTACGAGGACTATACACCTTAGATCTATTCTCAATTATCACCAAAGCTTCCTCAACCGTTTTACACAAAAAATTACCACCCGCGGAGGCATTTAAATAATCCCTTTCATGATCATTAAGTCCATTGTAAAACGTGTCAATTTGATGCAAGTCGGAAAAACCGTGATGAGGACATTCATGTAACATCTCCTTAAACCTATTCCAAGCCGTTGAAAAACTTTCATTAAACTCTTGTGAAAATTTTGAAATCTCGTTTTTCAAGTGCGTAGTCTTAGAGGGCGGAAAAAATTGGTTCACAAATTTAGACACGAGATCCTTCCACGTCAATATAGAATTGGGTGGCTCTTTCTCTAACCAAATTTTAGCGGGCCCCGCTAAGGAATACAGAAAAAGCATCATCTTAATCGAGTCATTCGAGACACCCTTAAACTTGCAAGTGGCGGTAAGACGATTGAATTGGCGGATATGGTTGTGTGGATTGTCCTTCTCATCACCGCGGAATTTGTTGTTTTGGATCATCGACAACAAACCCATTTTCACCTCAAAATTCTCTGCAAGGATAGCGGGAATCATAATAGCCTCTCCATAACCCTCGGTGGGTGCTTGAAGTAACTCCATCATAGTTCGATTCGCCATGGTTGGTGCTTCTCTCACAATGGGTTCGTCAATAGGAGACTCCTCACTAGAAAGATTGGGAGTGGGAGTTTTGTTCTTTCGTTTACGTTCACGTCTTGCTTGATTACGAGTTAGCATAAACGTCACGTACAACGAGGGGACGAGCAAAGAAGATTCTTTTTGGTGTTTTGTATTTTTTCAAATTTTTTGTGGTTTTTGATTGTATTAACCTTTTTGGATTTTGGTGAATGTATTAAGTAGACACAAATGTACAAATCTCCTCCTTAATCAAATCTCTCGATTAAAGAAGCCTCAAGGAATGTAAACGATCACGTGAAGTGAACGCCTTCGATGACTTTAGAACGTTGGTGGAACACCAAAACGTTCAAGAGGGTTTAATCAATGGAAACCAAGAAAATATATATGATACTTAGTAATACTTTGGGCGGCAAAACCCTCGATTAGCTCTCAAAATCAAATACTCACAAGCAAGCGGGGAGACGAGGCGGCGCGAAGCACTTAAGAGCCTTTTTCCTTAGGATATATTTTATAATATCCGCCTTATACCTACCTTATAGTTTGTATTTTTCAAGATTGAGCCTCACGAAAGTATTTATCTATTTTTGCCTTTTTCTTTGGTTTGAGATTCGAATACAATGATTGGGTAATGACCTCCCAAGTCAAGGTTGTGATTTCTCACGTATTTGGAGTACTTGTGAATTTATTGTTCTACGTATTAATACGTATTAGTAGAGTGCTACTAATACAAATACTATTTTGGTTAGTATATAAAAACAACAATTCCAAATCAAAACACAACACGCCTCCCCGGCAGCGGCGCCAAAATGATGTAGTAGTTTTTACCCCTTTAGGAAAAGGAAGGCAAAATAGTGGTAAGTGTTAAGTACGACGATTTAGGAAAACCATGTACAAATGACCCAAGATGGGGAATCGTTCTCAAGGAGGCTTAGTGTGTGTGTAATGAATGGATTATCTTTGTGATTATATTTTTGAGAAAGAAAAATAGAAATGAGATTAAGACCACCCAAGCCCAAATTAACACAATAACAAGATTTAATCACAAACAGGTAATCCCAAACACCCTTTTAGCTTTTCAAAACCAATTTTTTCAAATCAAAAGTGAGATTTAAGACCACCCAAGCCCAAATTAACACAATAACAGATTAGAACAACAGATTCAAGCATGATTAAGCCACAAATTGCACAAGAACATAGGCAACACTCAAATATCACAAATATCCAAAATATTTTCAGATTTTGAGATTAAGGGTGTGTACCTCATGGATGTACATCCACACCCACGAATTTTGAGCTTATGTGCTAGCAAGAACAAGCACAAGCTTCCACAACAAAGCCTGCTAAGAATCAACAAAGTTAGAAGCACAATTATAAAAATAGAAAGATGAAAAATCCCTGATTGATGCAACTCTTGTCCTCCACACTTGATTATCCCCAAGTTATAAGCTTCACCACACCTTGATAACACAATATCAGGACGCTATGATCAGCCCTATAGCCCAAGAATTCCAAGATAGACCAAGATCTTAACAAAATATCAAGAAATTATGGAAAATGTGCAAACTTTTGCACACTCCTCTTTTGAAAACAGATTTTTGATTCAAGAATAATGAACAAAGAACAATAATAAACAGGTTATAACAATGGCACTTGAGCTTTCTTCAACATTTCAAACACATTTCATTAATATTGAAAAGGATTTACAGAAAAGTGAACTTAGGAAAATTCAAGAGCAAAGATAAATGAAAGACCTAATACCCTTTATATAGAGGGTGTACAATGATCCTAGAATGCATAAAAACGTAAACCCTAGTTGGGAGAATCCCTGAAATGCCCTTGTGAACTTTTGAAAACTTGAGGATCATGTGACTGCATTTTGTTGTGTAGCATGAGTTGGCATGTGAAAATGTGATCAAAGGGTGTGTATGAAGCTTAGAAAGTAAGCCATAATGTGGGACGTTGGATTGCTGCCACCCTTTTGGCAGTATGTATGAACTTGTAGCAGGGGAGGTCCCATGTAACATGTGGGTTGGTGGGGTGTCATGTTTAAGGTTTGGGATGTGTTAACAATACCCTTAATCATAAATCTGCACCATATTAGGGGTTAATTGTTGGTAATTAGCAAATGCCCAATTTGGTTTATGAACATGAAGAACTTGATTTCAATCTGTTTTAGAGGTGATTAGTATTTAAAAAGGTGTTTAGGCGCCAAGGATTAATTAAATATAAACCGGGGTGAGTGGAAGGCTGAGGTGGAGGAGTGGAGTGTTGTGATTGGTTGAGGGGTGTGAGTGGGACAGGTGGCAGCTTCTGGTTGGTCTAGGTAACAATGTTGTCTGGCCATATATAACCCCCTTTCTTTCCTTCTCTTGTCATTTGCAGATTTAAACCCCAAAACTGAATTTCCTTTGTAATCAAACTTTCAGTTTTCACACTTTTGCCCCAAATACTTTTCCAAAGTATTTTTAGGGGTATTTCTTGCCATTTTGTGATACTTCAAGGACTGATTTGGCATTTTCTTCAATGGTAATGGTCTTGACTTGTATGATTGGCATTTTGGAGGACTGAAATTGCCAAGTCTTAATGATTGAGGGACCATTCTTGCCAAATGTTGAAAGTTAAGAGTCCTTTTTGTAATTTTGAGATTTTCAAAGGACCAAACTTGTAATTTCTTGTACTCTAAAGGACTTCATGATATATTTGACTTTGTGGAGGATAATGGTTGACAATTTAGCTTTGTTGAGGGGCTAAACTTGCCAAGTCTTCAAAGTGGAGGGCCCTTTTGTAATTTTGACAAACTTTAGGGACCAATCTTGTAATTATGAAGATACAAGGGTATAAAGTGTCAATTCTTCCATATTGGAGGACCCTTCTTCATAATTCTTCAAATCTTCAAGGTTTTCTTGGGAAAATCTTCATTAGGGCTTGGTTCATTGTGCGGCTTCGTTTCCCGTGTTCGTTTTTGCATGATTCTTGTGATCTTTTGTCATTTTCTCAATATCCGTACCTAAAATACACAAGCAACAAACACAAGCATATATTTGGGTATTTTGATGATATTCAATGCATTTCAAGCCCTATTTGGACGATGAGACTATGTATAAAAGCAGTCTCATCAACAAACGTAAAAATAACTACTTTTTTAATTTTTGTTTTGGTTTATGAATTTCGAACCCACTTTAGGCAGCTTTCGACCAGTCTTTAGATTAGCAACTTTTTTGAAACTCTATCCGTATGACCCATTACAGAAAAAGCAATACCTGGACTTGGATCTTTGGAGAGATTTGGTTTGTTACGGCTATCTGAAATCGAACTTGATGCAGTTTCCTTGCCATCAACCCTGGGAGTTTGATCAACTCCATTAGTGATTGCAGGCATAACATGTGAGTTACTTTGCTCAACACAGCGGACGTCAACAACAGCTGCAATCACTTGGATGCCTATCAAGATGAAGTTGAAGAACCCTCCTCAATGTTGACTGAATTACCTGTAGTTGACCTCAATGACTTTAAGAAGATCCCTCTTTGGATGATAACAATTTGGTGTATGTTAACGGATCAAAGCATGTCGGAACTTTGTGTTGTCTTTGGTTACACAAAACAAAAGTTAGAAGTAGATATTCATACTTAATACTGGTGCCTAATGCAAACTGGGTTGCATACCACTATTAGACGCATAGGATTATGTGTTAATAGTTGATGGCAAAAACAAAGTGTCCATTGTCGTTTTTGCATACCACTTGATTACTTTATTGATGTCTATTTAATGTTAATTGATGAACTCTTCTATAACTTTAAAGTAATTATAAGTTAGATTGTGCTAATTTTTAGACTTAAGCTACTACTGTAAATACTAAATACTAACTAACGTGGTTTTTTTTGACTTTATTAATATAGTGACTAAATCGATGAAACATACTGATCACCGACTAATATTACTAATATGACCTGCTATTATCGGTTAAAAACTTGCAATGTCACCGTTTAACGATTAAAATTACAAAATTATTCCAAATAGAAAATAAATCATTTGCAAAGTTAATCCATTAATAACAATTACAAAGTTAGTCTAAATGCAAAAAAACTTTTTAAAAATCATAAAAATTATAAAAATTTGAAAATATTTTTTTCTTCAGAAAAGTAACTTTTCGATAAAAAAAGGTAAAAAAATATATTTTTCTAAAAAATTTAAAAATTATTTCTTTTCAGAAAAACCCATTACTTTTTTTTACTTTCTTAAATTCAAAGAAACAAATAATTTTTTTTATAAAAATGAAGTGAACAATTTCACAATTTTTTTTAAGCTTTTTTTTTACTTTCAAAATTTGAAGAAAAAAATAACAAAAATTTAAAACTCAAAACAAAATTGAAAAATTAGTTTTTTTTCAAAAAAAAAAAAGTTTAGTTATTTTTTAATCTTTTTTTAAAGATTCTGAAAAAAAATTATTTTTCATTTTTTTCTTTTAAAAGTTTTTTTTGTTTCGAATTTTTTAAAATACCTAAAAAACTAAACGTTTTTTTTTCTTTTTTCTGAAATTTATTTTTCAATTTTTTTATAAAAAAATTTCTTCGTATTTTTTAAAAAAGTTAAAAGAAGTACTCCGTAATAGTTTTTTCTGAAAAATTATTAAATTTTTTTTTTAATTTTTTATCGAAAATTTATTTTTCTTAAAAAAAATATTTTCAAATTTTTATAATTTTTATAATTTTTATGATTTTTATAAGTTTTTTTGCATTTTGACTAACTTTGCAATTGTTTATTAATGGACTAACTTTGCAATTGTTTATTAATGGACTAACTTTGCAAGTGATTTTTTTAGCATTTGGACTAATTTTGCAAATTTTTTTCGTTAAATGATGACATTACAAGTTATTAATCGGTAATAGCAGGTTATATAAGATCGTATTGGTAATATTAATCGGTAACTAACAGGTTTCATTGGTAATATTAGTATTTTAGTCATCATATCGATAAAGTCAGAAAAAAAAATAACGTTAGTATTTAATAACTTTGAACCTAATTTGTATTACTGTAGTTTTAAGTCACTTACGGTTATTCATTAAACTTGAGAGCACATTTTGGCTTTCTGATGTGTAATTCAAGCGCATAAGACCCACAAATTATCATTGCAACCACTTTTGGTTTATGAATTTACATTACCACCAATGAAACAACGTGGGTTTTAATGCAAAGTAAGATCGGAACAGGCTAAGTCGAGTAAAGATTTTGTGTAATAGATTACAGATGTGTATACAGGTTTATGTGTCCACTGGGTCTCATTGGTGGTGGTAAACCTACGTTGTGTAATATTTTGTTACTCAGTGGACACTTCGGAATGTGTATACAAGATTACAGGTTATGTGTCGTTTTTGCAAAATTTTTTAGCTCACAATCGTTCTTACACTTTTTGTGGTTTGAGATTGGTATTGTGTGTCATAAGCCGTTTGGTTTATGTGTGGGTTTTGGGTGAAAATTAAGATTAGAATTAAAGTAAGGATTTTGATTTGGGTTTGAATATAATATTATATTTTAAATTTAATAAAGAAAGAGAAAATAGAATATAAATTGTATATAATTTATGGTATATATGAATTTAATTGTATATTTAAATTTGTTGTTATGCTAAATTGAGAAAAAAATTAAGTGTTAGATATAAAAGTTGGACCCACAAAAGTTAAAAGCGTAACAAAAAGGAAGGATGGAGGTTTGGTCTAACACAAAGCCAAAATATAGGAACCGGTCCTATTTGTGGGACCCATGTAAACAAACCAAACAACTAATTTTAAGGATTATCTCTAAACAACTAATTTTTGTGTAAAGGTCTACATCTTATTTTTTTTAATTTATGTTAATAAACAAATAAAATAATCTTTAAAAAAAATAAAAAATAAAATTGTTTTGTTTTGTTTTTTACCCTCAATTAAAGGGTTGGGAGGTGAGAAATGCTCTTTATTCTCAGTGATGATATATATGGCTCGAGACTTCTTAATCAATGAGATAGTATTAGCTTAGCTAAATGATTATTTCAAAACTACTGTATTTGATTAGACACGGGACAAAAACAAGTCCTTGAGTGCGCCAAGCCCTAATATATTAAAAAATATTTTCGTTTAAGTTTTTTTTAACGAAAACAACTCTCGTTACAAAATACAAAAATAAACACATAAACGTACTTTCAAAAAATAACAAAACAAACCGGGCCATTTTGGTAAAACAAAAGATCGATATGAGACTAAAAAAGTTATTTAGGTGAGCCAAGCCTTAAAATTTTAAAAAATAGATTCCTTTAAGTGTTTTCAAACAAAAACGATGCACATTGCAAACAAAATAATTAAATACACAAAGGTACTTTACAGAAAAAAAAAAAACAAACCCATATTAGTAAAAAAAAGATTGACATGGAACTAAACAATTTTGTTGGGTGAGCCAAGAAAAAACGCAAAAAAAAACAAACAAACAACAAAAACTAAAACACAAATCAAGTACAAAAATGTATATATATATATATATATATATATATATATATATATATATATATATATATATATATATATATATATATATATATATATATATATATATATATATATATATAAAAGAAACAAAACATGATCACTGGGTGGTCAGGGCCCAAAAAAATCGGAAAACCAACTCATAACTATAAACACATAAAACTAACACACGAACGTACTCTTAGAAATAATTTACGAAACGACCCCGCCCATTGGGCGGGTTACGCCGCTAGTATATATATATATATATATATATATATATATATATATATATATATATATATATATATATATATATATATATATATATATATATATATATATATATATATATATATATATATATATATATATATATATATATATATATATATATATATATATATATATATATATATATATATATATATATATATATAGGGATGGGTTCTAGAGAAAACCTTGTGTTTGTAGAAAACCTAGAAAACAAACTAAAAGGTAAGTTTTGAAACCTATAAAAACGCAGGGTAGAAAATGTAAACTAACAAAAAAGCGAAGGGGGTAAATTGCAAAACATCCAAACATACCTAATTCACTCCACTGACTCCTCATTCTCAGAACACATACCCCGTCTCCATAAATCACCACCGCCCCAAACCATCTCCGCCGCCACCACACGTAGCTACCACCATCTCCACCGCCATCATCGTATCCACCGTCATCATCGTCTCCACCACCATCACCGTCTCCACTGCCATCACCGTCTCCGCTGCCGTCACCATCTCCTCCATCGAAACTAAAATATCCATCACCCTAAACCCTAATTGTAAGTTTTCAACCACTTAAACCACTACATCATCGTCGAATTCATGTAAGTGAAGAAAAAGAGATATATGAATTGTAAGTGCACTCATTTTGTAAACTGATCAAATTTAAAACATTAATACAATGATTTTGAAGTTTTTTCTATTGTTAAACATCATGACATAATGTAGTCTAATGGATATGAAACAATTTTGGTAAAGAAAATTGAATTAAAATAGTGTTCGTTAAAACTGCACACCATGTGTTTGATCAAATGTTTGAGTTATATTTTAGAACTTTGATGCATCAGTTATGTATTGTGATGTGTCAAATAAATATGTTTACTTGTGTTGATACAACCTGATGATGTAATGTCTGAACGTATTCCATTATTCAATCTAAAAATAAGCATTCACTCGTTTATGAGTTTTATTAGGCATCCCTTAACTATAGCATTTGTTTGTTTGTGTGGCTACTAGCTAGGAAAACAATTGAAAAAAGGCATATGTTTAAGAATGTATAGACTGTATTAGTGCATAGTTTAAGAATGTATCATGGCATTATTTTAAGAATGTATTTGGCCATCATTTTAAGAATGCAATAGGGCATATGTTTGTTTGTTTATTTATGGCATATGTTTGAATGTTATATTATGATATCACTTTATTTGTTTAAGAAATTTGTTGTTAATAATTTTTCAGGGCATCAGTTTAAAACTGTTTTTTCGCATCAGTTCAAAACTGTTTTCGGGCATCAGTTCGAAACTGATTTCAGGCATCAGTTCAAAACTGTTTTCAGGCATCAGTTCAAAACTATTTTAGGGAATCAGTTCAAAATTTTTTTTAGGCATAAGGGTATCGTGAAAAGTAACATCTGTTTCAAGAGCGTGTTAGACGAAATTAATAGTTATAGTTATAAATCAAGGAATATGTTATATTTATTATTAACACTTAACGTGTTGAATTTTTAAGTAAGATTGAAAAACTATATAGCTCAATTATTTTTGCTATAATTAAATGATCTAGGAGGTTGTAAACGTGAATATTACGCTTAGGTAGACTTTCGACCTATTTGTAGTTTTTTTACCCTTATGACCCGTTGCCCTCCTAATATTTGATTATTGAGGTTCTCAGGACCTTGCTGATGTGTTAACTGTCCATCTTGTTCTTTGGAAGCTTAATATGTTGGAATTAGGACGTGCATATTAAAACTCAGTCGTGCATTCTGTTACTTGTAGAGGTCAGACTTTTACAAGCTTTCTAGTTTTCTCTATTTTAATTGTAGAGGTTAACTTCTTCATATGTTAGTAACGTATTAAGGCATTTGTTAGTAATCAATTATGGCGTCAATTTATTTGTTTAGTTTGTATGCATGGAGGTTGTATTATGACACCCGTTTTCTATTCTATTAAGGCACCATGGTAAAATTTGATACATTAATAAGACTGTATTAAGTAAATTAGCAATCTGATTGTACAAAATATTTAATTATTACATAAAAAATAGCATCAGTGTGTTAAGTATAAGGCATCTATTTGTTTATAATATTTCATGCATCTATTTGTTTATAACTTCTTCATATCTTTATACGTGTATTTTGATTCGTGGTGGTTTTTCAATTTACCCCTAATTCTCAACAAACTGGTAAAGTTCACTTTCATATTATTGACTATCTTTTCCAGCTTAGCTCTAAAACCTTTTTAGTTTAGTTTATGTTTACGGTTCTGTGAATGAATGTTAATTTGCAATGTCTCAAGATACTAATCACTATGCTAATAAAAAGGTTTCATGTGGTTTGTAGCATAAGTCACAAAAAAAGAAGTATCACTTCAGAAGATGAAGATGACCAATAACAGACTTTGTAGGGTATTCTTCACATGTCTCTTTCAATATCTGTTTCATGTTCACATTCTGTTGTGTTTTGGCATTGTCACAGTTTAATGTTCGAGTTTCAGTCTTTTCTTTCTACTAGTCGCGTTTAGTTGCTTATTCAAATGTTATTTGGTACAACTTCTGATGTTCGAGCTTCGAGTATTGATGTAAGTGTTTGTTGGTTTCTTAAAATTTCATAGTGAGTAGTGGTTATGCAATATTGTTGCAAGTTTATTTGGTTTTTAAATACAGTGGTCGAAGCAGGTCATCTGTATGAACAATTATGTCGTCCGTATGAACAAATTAGGTCATCCGTATGAACAAGTTAGGGCATTTGTATGAAAAAATTAGGTCATCCGTATTAATAAATCTAGTAATCTTAAAAGGTAAATAAGTTCGCTCCATTCTTCCGCTGTTTGCTAGACAACACATGTTAAAAATCTCTGTTATGGCTTTCTTGCTAATGTTAATGACAAATAGCACACCATCAAGGTTACCTTTTAAGGTATCATCTTTAAATGCTCAAGTATTATGTGCTTAGTACTTTCCAGATTCACGAATTTGTTTTATAATTATGTTTGTGAAATAAAGTACACGAATTCGTTGTTAGAATATAATTAAGATTTCATTGTCAGTTTCCCTTTGATTGTTTGAATATGGAAGTCAGTCCGGAGTAAGTGGAGAATGAAAAATTATGTTATGCGTGCTGAATGACGAAACATGACCATACCTATGTCTTTAACCCTTCTTATTTAAGAGTTATATAGAAAGTAGTTATGTAGTAAGTACTGAATAAACAAACAGAACAGCTCTAGTTAAGAGCTATATAAAAATATGCTAAATATGTTAGAAAATTTGAAAATAGTTTAGGGTATCTGTTTATTATAAAAATGGCATCTATTTATTATCATAATCTAATTGAACCTTTTTCTATGTGCAGTGGAAAGAAAAGAATTTACAATTTAATGGACGGTCGTAATATGTCGACATTTGTGGACATGCACTTCAATATGAGCAACTCCCATTGCGTGTTGTATTTCAGGTCCTTTTCTTTGAGTAACTAAGAACCAACACGAATGGTGGGTTCCACCTGAGACTATTATGGCTCTACCGCCTGATGGATTCCTTAGAACACATTAATGCCATAATTACATATGAAAAATATTAGCTATAAACCTAATTTCAGTATTTTGTCATGTGCGTGTGCAGATTTTTACCAAAGAAGAAGATTTAGTGGTATACGAGGACATGCGCTTGGGCAGAGCTTTTGAGGACATGCGCTTGGACAGAGCTTTTGAGGACATGTGTTTGCTCATATGTATTACAGAGGAAAAATGTATGTTTTTTTTCACTTCTAAAATGGTTCAAGAAGCTGTTTTTTCATAAATCATCAAGCTTTCGAAGAAGGATAGTGAGAACTTACCGTGATCACGTTCACGCTTTGGGAAAAGGTGTACCTGCTCGTTGTGTCATGGCTGAGGTCTTTGGGAAGAAAACTGGATATTTCCGTGGTCAGGCTGGATCTATGCATATGGTCTCTTATGAGCACAATGTTCTTGTTGGTTTTGCTTTTTTTGTTGAAGGTATTCGTGTTACCAATGGGGCAGCCTTTGCTAGCAAGTACAGAAGGGAAGTTGTAAATCAAGCTGACAGTGATCCGCTCACATTGGCGTTCTTTGGAGATGACAAAACAAATAAGGGGCAGTTCTTTGAGTGCTTAAAAATGGCGACTTTATAGAAATTGACATCATCTTTGTACCGGAGAACAATTGTGAGCCATTGTTACGTCCCATCTTCGTGCAAATTCAGATCAAGAGATATGGAAGAAAATCCTATGTTTACGGTATTGGAGGTCAGGGAAGTAGCAAAGGAAGATATCGAACGTGCTAGAAGAGGTGAAGGGCCTACTTAGATTGAATGCAGACTTGCAGGTTTAGAGGACAGTCTTTGACCGACATCGATGAGTTTCGTAACCCAGGTTTTGGTCATGTCTATTAATCTCAGAAGACTTATTACTATTATTATTAATGAACTTTGTACCTCACTATATGCATTTGTATTCTCGCTTTGCACAAGTTTGATTATATCCTCAAGCTGGTAGGCTTGTAATGTGTATACTTTGGTCTATTAACATGTTTTTTTTCCACCATGGCAGCTGAGAAGGCCCACTACGCAACACGAGATCCAATTGCACTATTAAACATTTACCTAATTGACAGAAAATTGGCGACTAAAGCAAATTTGAAGGCGAACAAGAAGAAGATAGACGAGGTTGTGGAGGATGATGTTGAGTTTGCAGATGCAAGTGAGGCTCATCAAGAAGGCAACTGCCCAAGAATGTGTTTGCTGATTCAAGAAGCTTTGGAATCGGACCGATGGAAGGTACAAGTGTTCGGACCCAAAGTTCAATAAAGGCACAACTTAGTCTAAGGTTTTGGCCTGTCTTCTTTTGGCCTTTCTTCTTTTGGCAAGTGATGTTTTTTATTTTGTTATCTTTTATTCGTATGTTAATCTTATGTGAACGTGTTTGGAACTGAAATTAATTTATCAATATATGGTCGGGGTACTTTATTTATTGCATGCATTTGTATATTTTACTACATCCATTTGTATCTTTTAGCGCATCCGTTTGTGTATGTTATTACATACGTTTGAATAGCATCTGTTATGTATACAAAATCCTTTTCGGAAAATGACACCTACCATTATAACACTTTTCTTAGATAACCACTGCTTTTTTCATCTCTAGCTTGGTTAGTGTTGAGTTTAGACGGTGAATAAAACTTCACATTTCACCTTTTCGATGTGAAAAATCATGATCAAATCATGAAACTCTACAGAAACTCATGATCAAATTTGAAAAGGCTGCACTTATTTTAAACTTGATTTGGTAACTTGACCACCAGAATTAATAATTCATTATTTCAAACAGTATTATTACACAACTTAAGATTGAAGAAAAAAAATTGTATTGATAAATTATATAAAAGTATAATCATGGCAACAAAAACCTCAAACCATTATACTGAATGCCTGTCAAAACATGTAATGTTAAAAACATTAGCATTATTGGCATCTGCTTCCTGCTCAACATGAACTTGTGGATGCATATTCTGATCTGGTAGGTGATGCAACACCAACGCATAATTAACTACCAATGCCTCACCATGATGAAATTGCTTTTTGCTGAGATATGAACATAGGTTCATAAACATCATTGGAGCATTAAGTTTCCACATTTTCAAGGCATTTCCATATGATTTCTTGTTTGGTTTCGATTATGTCTTTTCTCAAGTCATCTTCTTTCAACTTTTTCGAGCATTCTTCAGAGTTATGGGTCTGCATCAGAAAATCTTTTTGACATTAAAAGTCTGCATCAGAAAATATCTTTCTAACATTAAAAGTCAAACTATGTACAGCTTAGTTCCAATGGGTCCTTGTGGTTCTTTCAATGATGGATTATATAATCAGAAATATCAGTTCGCTGTTCTGTCTGATTAGATCTCAATATAGTTGTTACAAAATGAAGACAAATCCCTTTTATCAGCACATTAGATCTCAATATAGTTCTGAACTAGCTATCTTCCATAACCCGATCCATACTCCAGTTTTTGCTCTTTCTCCTCCTGCATCCACCCATATCCAGATCCACACCTAAAACATCTACATTAAGTACCGCTTCCTACATTAGCCTAATTACAATCTATTGTACTGTTGCATTCCGCTACTACATAAAACCAGTTGAAAAAATTACTTAAATCATGTAAATACCTTACAAATTTTGTGATTGGCCTTTATTCATCGAGCCATAGACGTGCTTGTTGTCTTTGGGGATTTCGAGCAAACTTTAGATACCAATGCTTTTAGGAACTGAATAAGGGTCTGGTAATCCCTGCAGCAATGAGTCGAATGCTCACATTCAGGTCAATGATTACACTAAGAAAATATCTGAGCCAAAGATGCATTTGTAACTTACATTGAAAGAATCATTGCTCTTAAAAACTGTCGAAGAAAGTCGTAATCTGTTCATGTACCAGTCGCACTATCTCAAATAACCATTATCACTATATTTGTCTCTACGTCTTTCATAGTCGTCTCCTTAATTTGGATATGTACGGGTAGCCTGGTACTCGACTACATTACAATCATTTTAGTTAGTTCAATCGCAATTATGATCAACTGATTAATCTTTTATTTATATGTTCATTTTCTTTCTGATTATCTTAAGACAATAACGATCATCTGTATTCAAACACAAATGAACCTAATGATAAAAAATATTAGCTTTAAAAATATGTATTATTTCTCAATATTTCCTTGGATACCTTAAAAATTCAAACAATTAGTTTCAATTGAACACGAGCAAATGCTTATGCATCTTATATTAACATATAAACACTTTATTGGAAAATTTTAAACCATCTAGTAGTTGTAACATATTTTAAAAACTATAATTCTATACAAGTGCTTATTTTGTTGGCTTATTGGAATAGTGTGTGACTTGAAAGCCAACAAGCACTTTTGAGTTTCAAGCTAATATACCTAAGTTTTTTGTTGCTTATAGTTAGAGGTGGTAAATCTTGCCCATTTTGATAAATATGGGCAATTTTTGCCCATTCTCTAAAAAGGATAGGGCACTTTTTGCCCATTCATTATTATTGATGGGCTAAACCGGCGCACATGTAAAAAACTAAATGGGCTACTCGACGAATCTTTATATTTAATTTTTTATTCCCCACTTTTAAACAAGTTTTTATATTTTATATTTCTACGTTTTTATATGTCTTTTTCTCCGTTTTACCTTGCACCCGTTTAGCCTGCCCGTTTCGCCCGCGCCCGTTTAGCTCGTGTCCGTTTAGCCCGCCGCTCGTTTAGTCCGTCGCCCGTTTTGCACGTCTGCTCGTGCCCGCCCGCCCGTCCGTTTTGCCAACTCTACTTATAGTTGTACTTTTAACTATTTTACCCATATGTACACCATAAGATCTGAAATGTACTTTAAACATAATTTGTCGGGTATACAAGAGCATCTGTTTAACAGTAAATTATTTAATCAAATTCAGTACCTGCCGCTTCCCTATCATTGAATTAAAGTTAGTACCTCAAGGTTCCCTATTATTACGAGTATTCTCTTGTAATTCAGATGATACTATTACCATTTTCTTGTGAAATATCTCGCCTTTCTATACACAACCTCAAATATTACCATTTTTTTCCAAAGTTGTTGTGAGTTTCTATAAATAACTGATGATGAAAAACAGTGTTTAGTGCTATTAACTTTACACATGATGCTCAATGAGTTTATCATTAAACATTTTTTCAAACTTACAGCTTATCTTAATTTCAATGCTATCTATTAGAAAGTTAGAAGCCAATGCCACTATAAAATATTAATTCGATAAAGGAAGACTATAGTCATCGACAATAGCAGTTGTAGGTTCTATAAAATTTCATCACAATGAAAAATTATAGGCATCACACTTATATAGTTTCATTGACACAATTTATCAAACACCTCGTGTTTTGCCTTTTTAACCATGATTTGTATTTATTTTCTTATCAACTTTTTTTTAGATATAAAAGTAAACTCTTAATACAATATATATAGATCAACAAAACACAAATGTCATACAAATTATTCAAAAATACAATCATAAACTTCCAAAAGAAGATTAATAAAAATCATATTAGTTTACGATAACATTAAAAATTATTAAAAAAACTTACTTTTAAACTTAAATGAATCTGATTAAAGAGCAGAATGGTGGAAAACGGTGGTGATAGTGGTGGTGAACGGTGGTGATAGCGATGATGAACAGCGATGATGGTGGTGGTGAACAGTGGTGGTGGTGGTGATGGTGGACGACGGTGGCGATATTATCACAAAGAGGAAAAAAATATGTGAAAAAGATTAGGAATTAATATATGATTAATTTGTAAAAGGTGTAAAGTTACAAAAATGGTCCCCAAAGAAAGATGGAAATTACAATTGGCCCCTTGTAGTTTTGTGCGAAAAAAAAAACGAAAGAGGAAGGTTTGATCCAATGGTTGAGAGGAGGTTTTCTAAGTTTTCTATTGAGATAAAGTTTTCTATCGATCCCACCTATATATATATATATATATATATATATATATATATATATATATATATACTAGCCTTTAGACCCCTCCAGTAGACGGGCTAGCTTTAAGTATATATATTTTTAATGAAAATTGAATTTATGTGTGTTTGTATTAGAAGTTTAGTATATATAGTGTTAGTTATGGCATTGATATTTTAATAATGTAGAATAGAATAGACAAAAATAACGTAGTTTAAGATATTTTATTTATTTAAGAATATTATGAGTTAATTAAATTTGCATACGTTAACGGTATGAATAAGTTTGTTACATAAATTTTTTTTAGAATTTTAATAATATTGTATTAATATTTTATGTATTTTTAAATTTTATGAGGTAATAAAATTTGTATATGTTAATGTTATGAATAACGTTTTTACATTAATTTTTTTTGAAATTAATATTATTGTTGTGCATTTTTATAGAATTTTATATTTTAGGCATTGTTTCATCATCCTTCCTTATATATTTTTATAGAGTTTGTATTTAAGGCATTACTTTTAATTCCTATATATATTTTATAGAATTTTGTATTTAAGGCATCATTTGTAATTCCTATTTTATTTTTGAAGCATTTTATGGAATCATTTTTATAGAATTTTTTATTTAAGGCATTGTTTCACCATCGTTCCTTATATAATTTTGTATTTAAGGCATCATTTGTAATTCCTATATACATTTTTATAAAATTTTGTATTTAAGGCATCATTTGTAATTCCTTTTTTTATTTTTGAAGCATTTTATGGAATCATTTTTATAAAATTTTGTATTTAAGTCATTATTTCACCATCCTTCGTTATATATTTTTATATAATTTTGTATTTAAGGCATCATTTGTAATTCATATATATATTTTTATAGAATTTTGTATTTACGGCATCATTTGTAATTCCTATTTTATTTTTGAAGCATTTTATGGAATCATTTTTATAGAATTTTGTATTCAAGGCATTGTTTCACCATCCTTCCTTATATATTTTTATAGAATTTTGTATTTAAGACATCATTTGTACTTCCTATATATATTTTTATAGAATTTTGTATTATTCCTATATATATTTTTATAGAATTTTGTATTTAAGGCAGCCTTTGTAATTCCTATATATATTTTTATAGAATTTTGTATTTAAGGCATCATTTGTAATTCCTATTTTATTTTTGAAGTATTTTATGGAATCCTTTTTATAGAATTTTGCATTTAAAGCATTATTTCACCATCGTTCCTTACATATTTTTATAGAATTTTTTATTTAAGACATCATTTGTAATTCCTATATATAATTTTATATAATTTTTTATTTAAAGCATCATTTGTAATTCCTATTTTATTTTTGAAGAATTTTATAGAATCATTTTTATAGAATTTTGAATTTAAGGCATTGTTTCACCATCCTTTCTTATATATTTTAATAGAATTTTGTATTTAAGGCATTATTTGTAATTCATATATATATTTTTATAGAATTTTTTAATTAAGGCATCATTTGTAATTCCTATTTTATTTTTGAAGCATTTTATGGAATCATTTTTATAAAATTTTGTATTTAAGGCATTGTTTCACCATCATTCCTAATATATTTTTATAGAATTTTATATTTAAGGCATCATTTGTAATTCCTATATATATTTTGATAGACTTTTGTATTTAAGGCATCATTTGTAATTCCTATTTTATTTTGAAGCATTTTATGGAATCATTTTATGAAATTTTGTATTTAAGTCATTATTTCACCATACTTCGTTATATATTTTTATAGAATTTTGTATTTAAGGCATCATTTGTAATTCCTATATATATTTTGATAGAATTTCTTATTTAAGGCATCATTTGTATTCCCTATCTTATTTTTGAAGCATTTTATGGAATCATTTTTATACAATTTTGTATTTAAGGCATTGTTTCACCATCTTTCCTAATATATTTTTAAAGAATTTTGTATTTAAGTCATCATTTTTAATTTCTATATATATTTATGTAGAATTTTGTATTTAAGGCATCATGTGTAATTCCTATTTTATTTTTGAAGATCTTTATGGAATCAGATTTATAAAATTTTGTATTTAAGGCATTGTTTCACCATCCTTCCTTACATATTTTTATAGAATTTTGTATTTAAGGTATCATTTATAATTCCTATTTTCTTTTTGAAGTATTTATGGAAACCCTTTAATGAATTACATGTGTCATTTTTATAAAATTTTGTATTTAAGGAATTGTTTCACCATCCTTCCTATATAAGGGGTTTTGACTTGATTTGATTTGATTTGATTTGATTTGATTTGATTTGATATATATATATATATATATATATATATATATATATATATATATATATATATATATATATATATATATATATATATATATATATATATATATATATATATATATATATATATATATATATATATATATATATATATATATATATATATATATATATATATATATATATATATATATATATATATATATATATATATATATATATATATATATATATATATATATATATATATATATATATATATATATATATATATATATATATATATATATATATATATATATATATATATATATATAATATATAATATATATATATATATATATATATATATATATATATATATATATATATATATATATATATATATATATATATATATATATATATATATATATATATATATATATATATATATATATATATATATATATATATATATATATATATATATATATATATATATATATATATATATATATATATATATAGGGTGAGGTTCTTTTCAGAACCAAATAAATGTACAGAACTGCGAGAACCAACTTTTTACTATTAAAATGCACATGTATTTTCATCATGTTAGTTCATCAAGTAGATATTCATAGATTTTCATCGTGTTAGGTCGCTAGATACATTTATTTTCGGACCATGCGCATGTATTTTGTTTTGCATGTATCATAACTATCTTCGCGAGGAATAGTATGAAAACACATGTGCACTCTTCATATCGCTCATCATACATGGATCTATAACAAATAAAACAATTATTAAACGTTTAATTTAAACATAACAAGGAAAATACATATGCATTGTTAAGAGTAAAAGTGGTTCTCGCAGTTCTATACATTTATTTGATTCAGAAAAGAACCTTGCACTATATATATATAAACATGCATGCTTTTACCATGAATAATACCCTTACAGAAGTTATGTACGTATTATTATTACGACAAGTATTAAGTACGTGTTAGTACACGATAATTGTTATCAGTAGTAATTATAATCACGAACATGAAATCATGAACGTCGAAATCACGAACACGTAACTACGTACTTAATTAATATTAGACGATTAATACCGTTATGAAAAGTATTTAAAACACGAATATTTAATAATAACACGAAAACGCGAGAATATGAACACGTAAAATTAGAACAAGGGAAAACATCGGGTTTCCCTTGTGGGCCCTTATAGCCGCGGCACCAAAGAGAAGGAACAGGCCAAGCCCATTTGACTTTTAAGAAATAAACAAAAAGGAAGGAAACCTTTTTCAGTTTATAGAATTTTATAGGAAAATTAAAACCCTACTCTCTTTCTTGCTCTCTTTGGCCGGCGGCATACATCACCACCAAAGGGTGATTGGTTTGATTTTTAGCTAAGCAAATACTAGGACCAAAAGATGAAAAAGGAAGAAAACACGGGCTTTCACGAGCTTTTATCGAAGAAAACGGGAAAAGACGAAGTCAAAAGATCAAGAGTGCTTAAAGAACGGATGTCTAAGACCTATTCTGAAGATTTATCGAAGAACAAGTCTAAAGACGGAAGTTTAATGAAGTCGAAGAACTCGAGTCTAAATAAATGAAGAAATGTTAAGACGAGTTTAATTAATCCCGAGACGACATCGAGAAAGACAAATGAATTAAATCGAGTCGAGAAGAAAAGAAAGAAGGAAGCACCACACATGCACTTCCCACTTCCCTATAAATACCCTCCTAATCACATTAGGAGGGGGTTAGCTAGTTTTAATTTTAAGTTTTCTTTCTAGTTTTAGAGATAGAAAGTTCTAAACTTTCTCTCACTAAGTTTTTCATTTCTTCCTTTCTTTTAAGCTTTCATCATTCTTGTATTCGGATTTCATCTATCTAATTCAAGTTTAGTTTTAAGTTTTTAATCTTCTTCTACATTTCTTGGTTTACTTGATTTTTGATTCGAAATCTTTCCTTTGATACGAATCCTCCATGATCCGTGATTGAAGTTGAGATTGTATGGTTAGAAGTTTCATTCCCTTTGTTCCTACATAAGCTTCTACACGTATAAGTTGTGAGCTTTTAATGCTTATTGGCTTATTCAAGTTTTAGCTTATTGAATTTCGGATTTCACAAAGGATTTGGTCATTACAAAAGTTCCTTTCATAAAGTGTTAGAGTTTATGATTTGAGAAGTTGTCAAATTTAATCTTTTTGAATTGTTTAAGGTTCGGGTAGAATAGCTTATTGCATCAGCTTATTGAGTTTTACACTTGCCACGAATTTCGGATTAAGAGTGCATTCCATCGTAATCTTGGGGCTTTACACATTCCGACGGACTACTGGTTTAGATCGCAATAACCCAAAAGGGTTTTACTTTACGATCATTTGGTCATTTCCCCTTATTCCGATTTGGATTGCGATCGCTCATTGCGATCGCACATTCCGACGGGACTAAGGTCTTTGTTAAGACGAAGTGCTGCCCATTTTTCGACAGTAACATTGTGATAGCCAGCTTTCCGATAAAACAGCATTGCGATAGAAGTATTTACCACATTCCGATCTGGAACTTTTCGATCTAAGAACATTCCGACGAACATCATTGCGATAGACTTGTTGTTTTACATTCCGATGGGTATTAGGATTGATTATTCCGATGGCTCATTTTAGTTATATTCCGATGGGTACGATTTGGTGCATTCCGACAAAGATGAATTGCAATATTTCGATAGAACATGTTTTAAGTCTTAAAGTTTTACTTAAAGTTTTCCTAAATAGTCTTTAATTAATTCTTAAACACTTTAATTTTTACTCAACGACATTTTCATACTTGCTTTTAGTTAAAATTAGATAAACAAAACCAAACCACTCTCTTGTTCACCAAAAGACGATTGAGTCACACTTTAGACCAATAATCAATTCAAAAAGACTTGGGACTACGAATTTTGATACGAGGTGTAAAAACCGAGTATTAAATGGCGCCACTGCCGGCTCTTTTCGTTAAGATTAACGGTTTCTAGTGAGAGACGCATTGAATTTTGGGATCCGTTCTTTGAACGTTATTTTCCTTGCTTCAAAAATTTTCAAAATCCATAAAAAATATAAAACTCTTCAAAAATACAAAAACATTAAAAAATTATAAAAAGCAATTCTTTTTCTAAAGGTTTTGCACCAAAAAGATTATATAGATATTCTCTGTGTATATTTTTCTTCTGCAGGTGTATGCGTACTAGATCTTCGAACTATTCTGAGCCCGAGACTCGTGAAGATCTAGATATGGCTGGTGTTAATAACAACAATAACAACCCACCTCTACCCAATTTGAATAACAACAACAACAACAACAACAATGTCCCCGTACCTGATTTACGAACAATGGAGGAATTGTGTCAACCCACCATGAACGGACGCGGAGGCCCGATTGCGCCGACGCACGTCACGGCTCAGGAGTTTTCGTTGAAGCATCACATGATCCAACAGGTGCAAACTAACCCATTTCGTGGAATTCCGGATGATGATGCCAACAAACACCTCGACAAATTCATTACCATCACCCAAAGCATGAAGTGCCCCGGTGTTTCTATGGATGACCTTCGCCTTCAACTTTTTCCCCACTCTCTTTCTCACCATGCCGAAAAATGGTTTGACCGTCTCCCGAAGAATTCTATTCATACTTGGAATGACATGACTCAACGATTTTTGTCGCGCTACTTCCCTCCATCCATGGTCACAAGCCTTCGTAATCAAATCAGTGGATTCATGCAAGACAATGATGAATCGCTCTTTGATGCTTGGGAACGATACAATGATTTGATCGACCGCTGTCCAAATCACAACATGCTCCCTGTCACTCTTATTGATACTTTCTACAATGGTCTCACTTTTCGTGATCGTGACACGATCAACGCCGCCGTCGGTGGTACTTTTATGAAAAGGAGACCGGAGGAGTGTAGAGAGTTGATTGAAAACATGACTACTCACCACAAGAATTGGGATTCATCCGCATCCTCAAGATCTAACTCGAGAGTCAATGTTTCTTCTACTACTTCCAATCCCGAGATGACTGAAATTTCTCGACAACTCGCTGAGATGAACAAGAATTTCATGACCATGGCCACAAACCACTTTCAACAAGCTAAAGCCGTTGCTATTTCTTGTGACACATGTGGTGGTCCTCATTCTTATAATGATTGTCCTTCTACCCAAGGCAATTTTTCTGAAAACGTTAACGCAGCATACGGTACTTATCCCACGGGAGGCTATCAAGCTCGCCCTCAAGGAGACCGTAGCTTGCTAAGTTATCGTTCAAATAACTATCTTGATCCACCCGGCTTACCTCCTACAAACCAAAACCAACAACAAAGCTATAACCGAAACAACCAATCCCAACCTCGTGCTAACAATCAATATCAATCCTAAAGAAACCCATACCCAACTCAAGGAAATTCTCAAGCTTACCAAGCTCCACCTCTCAATCAACCGATGGCATTAAATCAAGACGTCGAAACATTCATGAAGACTAATCGAGAGATGGTGACGAATCTTCAGAGTCAAGTCATCAACTTGAAGGGAGAAATGGCAAAACAAGGGAACGATATTCGAGCCGAGCTAAGAAATGACATGGCAAAACAACGCAATGAAATTCGTGCAGACATCAGAGACTCTTTCAGCACTCAAGCGCTTAACATACGTGATATGATCGGTTCGCTCATCCAAGGTAATCAAACCTCTTCTTCGGGTACTCTTCCGAGTAACACCGTTGCGAATCCAAGAGGGGAGATGAAAGCAATCACCACTCGTAGTGGAAAAGGTTATACGGAACCCGAGCTTCCTACACCTCCACCCGTGATTGTGAACAAGGAAAAAGAGCAACTTTCCCCACCTCCTTCACCTTCTATCCCCATTTCCCCACCACCCGTGGTTGTGAGTGATCCTATTTCCCTAAAGCCTTCTTCTTCATCCAATATACCTTATCCTTCAAGGTCGAGGAAAGAGAAGCAAAAGAGCAAGGATGATATTCAAGTTTCAAACTTTCTCAAAATGTTTAAACAATTGAATTTTAAACATCTCCTTTGCCGAGGCTCTCGCTCACATGCCCAAATACGCTAAGATGTTTAAAAATCTTCTCATTGATAAGGAGAAACTCCTCGACATCGCTCAGACCCAACTTAATGAGAACTGCTCCGCAGTGCTCTTAAGGAAATTACCCACCAAACTTGGTGATCCGGGTCGCTTCTTGATTCCTTGCAACTTCCCGGGAGTAGACAATTGCATGGCCCTAGCCGATCTAGGTGCCAATATAAACTTAATGCTTTTAAGTGTTTGGAAGCAATTATCTCTCCCCGAGCTAGTCCCCACCAAAATGACCTTGGAATTAGCTAACCGTACGGTTGCTTATCCAGTAGGGATAGCCGAAGATGTCTTTGTTGGCGTTGACAAATTCACCTTCCCGGCGGATTTTGTTGTCGTTGACTACGAAATGGATCCTCGTGTTCCATTAATCGTTGGACGGCCCTTCCTGAGGACCGGTCGTACTCTCATTGATGTAGCCGCGAGCGAAATAATCATGAGAGTTGGTGACGATAAAATTGTCTTCAACATGGGTAAGATTTCTAAGCAACCTTATTCATATGAGAGTGTTAATGCTATTGATGTTCTCGATGAGGCTTGTGAAGAACATTTTCATGATGCTTGCAAAAGTACTCTCTCTTCTCTACCCAATGTTGAGACCGTTGCCTCAATTGCTCCAGCATTGACTCCTTTTGGAGATAGTCACTTGGATGATTTCGAAGCTAGCTTGGGTCCTCTCGATATTAAGTATGATAATTCGTCCACCGATTGGGATGAAGACATTCGTAGTATTGAGATACTTCTCAATGAAGACCCGTTTTCTCCTCCTTCTCCTAAAGAGGTGACTAATGATGATCCATCGTTAGTTACACCATCTATTGAGGATCCTCCTACTCTTGAGCTTAAAGACCTACCCCCTCATCTTGAGTATGTTTTCCTTGAAGACAACGAGAAGTTACCGGTCATCATCGCAAAGGACCTGAAAGAAGAAGAAAAATCCTGACTTATCGCCGTGTTGAAGAAGCATAAAAAAGCTATCGCTTGGAAAATCTCCGACATTCGCGGAATTGATCCTGACTTTTGCACACATAAAATTCTCATGGAGGAGGACTTTAAGCCCACAATTCAAAGTCAATGAAGGGTGAATCCTAAAATCCATGAAGTCATCAAAAACGAGGTTATCAAACTTCTTGATGCGGGTATGATTTACCCTATTTCGGATTCACCATGGGTTAGTCCAGTCCATTGTGTGCCTAAGAAAGGCGGAATCACCGTTGTGCCCAATCAAAACAACGAGTTGATTCCTACCCGTCTCGTTACTGGGTGGAGAGTTTGTATAGACTACCGCAAACTCAATGATGCCACGAGAAAGGATCATTTCCCTTTACCTTTTATGGACCAAATGCTTGAACGTTTAGCGGGTAATGAATATTATTGCTTTCTTGATGGTTTCTCGGGTTATTTCCAAATACCCATCTATCCCCAGGATCAAGAGAAGACAACATTCACTTGTCCCTATGGCACATTTGCTTACAAAAGAATGCCTTTTGGCTTATGCAATTCCCCCGGGACTTTCCAAAGGTGCATGTTGGCTATCTTCCATGACATGGTTGAGCAAACCATGGAAGTCTTCATGGATGATTTCTCGGTCTTTGGAGATTCCTTCTCTTCTTGCCTTGCCAATTTGGAACGTATGCTTAAGCGGTGCGAAGACACTCGCCTTGTTCTGAATTGGGAAAAATGCCATTTTATGGTAAAAGAAGGCATTGTGCTAGGACACAAAATCTCTAAAGCCGGTCTTGAAGTCGACCGTGCTAAAGTAGATGTCATAGCCAAATTACCTCCACCTTCAACCGTGAAGGGTGTGAGAAGTTTTCTGGGTCATACGGGCTTCTATCATCGATTCATTCAGGATTTCTCTAAAATCGATCGCCCGATGACCCACCTCTTGGAAAAAGATACTCCTTTTATCTTTTCTAAAGAGTGTATCGAAGCCTTCAATCTTCTTAAGGATAAGCTAACCAAGGCACCGGTCTTGGTTACCCCTAATTGGGAGTTACCCTTTGAGTTGATGTGCGATTCTAGCGACTTTGCTATTGATGCGGTTTTGGGCCAACGAGTGAATACACATTTCCAACCAATCCACTATGCTAGAAAAACAATGACGGGGGCTCAATTGCATTATACGACAACCGAAAAAGAGCTTTTAGCTGTTGTCTATGCTTTTGAAAAATTTCGCCCCTATCTTGTTTTATCCCCCACCATCGTATACACGGACCATTCCGCGTTGAAGTACTTGATGACTAAGCATGATTCTAAGCCAAGACTTCTTCGCTGGGTTTTACTCCTTCAAGAATTCAACATTGAAATTCGTGACAAGAATGGTGCTGAAAACCTAGCCGCGGATCATCTGAGTAGACTTGAGGATCCATATCAAGGGGATCATCCGAACAAAGAGATCAATGACTCTTTCCCCCTTGAGACCTTAATGTCTGTAAATCTCAATCTTGATGACACCCCGTGGTTTGCCGACATTGCAAACTACTTAGCGGGTGGTATTCTCATCAAAGGGTTAACATCCCAACAGAAGAAGAAGTTCTTGAATGATGTTAAGACTTACTTTTGGGATGACCCTTATCTATTCAAACAATGTGCTGATATGATCATTCGTCGTTGTGTTGACGGACCGGCAGCTTTTGACATTCTCCAGGCTTGCCACAAAGGACCCACCGGTGGTCACTTTGGTCCCAACTACACCGCTAAGAAAGTGTTTGACTCTGGATTCTATTGGCCCACCATTTATCGTGACGCTCACGAAATGGTTAAGCATTGTGATGCTTGCCAACGCCAAGGCAAGATCACACATAAAGATGAGATGCTTCAAAATTTCATACAAGAATGTGAAATCTTTGACGTATGGGGCATCGACTTTATGGGGCCATTTCCATCATCCAAAGGGAACAAGTACATCCTCGTCGCCGTTGACTATGTTTCTAAATGGGTTGAAGCCAAGGCTCTCCCTACGAACGATGCGAGGGTGGTTGTGAACTTTTTGAAGCAACTTTTCACTCAATTCGGTGTTCCTCGTGCTATTATCAGTGACCGCGGGACTCATTTTTGCAATGATCAATTTGCAAGAGTCATGGCTAAGTACGGTGTTAATCATCATCTTTCCACCGCCTATCATCCCCAAACCAACGGGCAAGCCGAGATTTCCAACCGTGGCTTGAAGCGAATTTTGGAGCGTACTGTGGGAGAGCATCGTGCCGCGTGGGCCGATAAGTTAGATGATGCTCTGTGGGCTTTCCGTACTGCTTATAAGACCCCGATCGGCTGTACGCCTTATCGTCTTGTGTACGGGAAAGCATGCCACCTCCCCATCGAGCTGGAACATAAGGGGCACTGGGCCTTGAAGTGGGCTAACTTCGACATCAACGAAGCCGGTGATCATCGCAAGATTCAACTCAACGAGCTCAACGAACTGAGGAATGAAGCTTACGAGAACTCACTGATCTACAAGGAGAAGACGAAGATCATTCATGACGCAAAAATCAAGAACCGAGAGTTCCACGTTGGTGATCAAGTCTTACTTTTTAACTCTCGGTTGAAGATCTTCTCTGGCAAGTTGAAGAGCCGCTGGTCTGGTCCATTCATCGTCGCCAAAGTCTTTCCATATGGGACCATTGAGCTTTCTCAGCCAAATGGGCCCAATTTCAAGGTGAATGGCCAACGTTTGAAGCTGTACTTTGGTGAGGACATCTCCCATGAGATGATTCCATCCCTCACCACGTTCCCCATGAACTAAATTGGGTCGAGTCAGGCTCATGACTCGGTGAACAAAAACAAGCGCTTCTCGGGAGGCAACCCGTGATCTATCCTTTACTGCTTTCATAATAAGTGTAGGGGGAGCCCCGTATGTGTTTGTTGTCTTGTTTCTTGTGCTGTGCAGGGATTAAAGCTTCAAAGATCCACCTTGATGACTTTTGACGAACCGTGATACCGTGTTTCCATCTTCCCGATTCTATCCTAAACTCTTGTGATTCAATATTTCATATTTTATATGTTCACATTGAATTCACTTTAGTTGTCCTTTCCTTAGCAAGATTTAAACAAAAGTGCCCAATGTCCTAAGTGTAGGGGAGTTTACTCCCACATGCTTAAACATTGAGGACAATGTTTATCTCAAGTGTAGGGGGACTTCTATCGAATTAAGTGGTCTTTTCCTTGCATTTGCCCTCATTTTAACCGGAAAATTTGATTTTTCGACATTTTTCAAAATTTTTAATCTATTTTGGCCTAGTTGTATAGTTGTATTTTCCTTTATTATGTTTATTTACTTCCATTGCTAGAATAAATTTCCAATAAAGTGGTTTTAAATTTTTCTTAGTCGTGAACATTTTGACTCAACCCGAGTTTACTTATCTAAGTTTACTCTAGCTAGTATCCTTAACGTGTTTAAGACAAGTTTTGCTAGGCTTTTATTTAGGGAGCTATAAAACGCGAAAGTCTTAACTCTCACAGGTTAAGAACAAGAACTTTTCGCAAGTTCCTATAATTGATCCTAGAGAGTCGTTTATCAAGGGAACTTTAAAATGCGATTTCTAAACTTGAAAAAGTCTAAGAATTTGCAAGATCCTATAGGCGACTCGAAAACCCAAAACGTTGATTTAATAGGCTAAGCATCCACGAATCTCATTCCTTGATATTTTAAACTGTGGAGGACGAGAGATGATAGAGTCAGTTATAAGTTCGGTATTCTTTCGTGAATTTATGTGAGTTAATTATAAGCCTATTCTCCCTTCGCTTGTTAATAAATTTATCTGCAATAAATAAGGTTGTACGATTTAAAAGGTTACTTAGCTTCTAGCCCAAGATCGTTTAAAAGTTGCTCGGTACGGATTAGAGTTCATAACCAAGGCATAACTTATTGAAACAGGATGCGAAGATTGGCGAGTCCGAAAAGGCCCTAACAAGGCATGAGGGCTACATTTTGTTGCTAAAGATCCAAAAGTGTTGTGAAGAATCATTTATCGAAAATCAATATGAAGGATCGAGACACACGACGAAAAGCAAAAACTCCCCAAAAGATCATGGAGAAGTCTATCCAAAAAGGCCCTAACAAGGTATGATGATAAATAGATCCAAGTCCTAAAAGGAGGCGGATCGTTGTATATCAAAGTCCAAAATAAAGATTGGAGAAAAATGAAGAAGTCGTGGTCCAAATATGAAGAATCTCTCAAAACTCCAAGTGAAGAAATTCCTATTATGAAGAGAAGACCATAATTTCAAGAACGTCTCTCAAAGATTCGAAGTATGAAGTCGCTGCCAAATATCGGTCCGAGAAAGGTCTCAAATCGTGAAGCGAGTTATGCCAAGATATGAACTTTATGAGGCCCCGAGAAGCAGTTTTAAAAGATTTTGTCCTTTAGCTAACTATTGATTAAATCGTTCACTTTATTTTCGGCCTAAATAACTATCGAAATAAGTCAGACAATTCATCCTCATGATCATTCAAGACAAAAATATAATATAAGAGATACACCTAGGAATAAGGGAGTCTAAGTGAATAATTGGCCCAAATGATTTCGTGTTAGTTTGCTAACTTATGATAACAATGATCTCGTTTTTAAGCTTGGTATGGGGAACGTGAAACTTGAGGATGATAAACGTTCATGGCAGCCAAAACCTAATGTAAGTCTTTAATTTCTTTACTTGTTTCTATCTTTTCATATTTAGTATTTAATAAAGGCCAAGGTGGGTTATTTATGATGGAAAATGTAAACCGTGCTTTAAAATTAATGCATTGCATGAGGGCATTGCAATGGTCAAGTGTAGGGGATTTAATAAGTGTGAAAACACTTATCCTTTTACCACTTATTTCCAATAATAACAAGACCAAAACGTGTATTTTATGTCATAAAAGTCGGAATTATGCGTGGTTTGTGTTTTTATTGTGTTTTAGGACCAAAAGATGAAAAAGGAAGAAAACACGGGCTTTCACGAGCTTTTATCGAAGAAAACGGGAAAAGACGAAGTCAAAAGATCAAGAGTGCTTAAAGAACGGATGTCCAAGACATATTCTGAAGATTTATCGAAGAACAAGTCTAAAGACGGAAGTTTAATGAAGTCGAAGAACTCGAGTCTAAATAAATGAAGAAATGTTAAGACGAGTTTAATTAATCCCGAGACGACATCGAGAAAGACAAATGAATTAAATCGAGTCGAGAAGAAAAGAAAGAAGGAAGAACCACACATGCACTTCCCACTTCCCTATAAATACCCTCCTAATCACATTAGGAGGGGGTTAGCTAGTTTTAATTTTAAGTTTTCTTTCTAGTTTTAGAGATAGAAAGTTCTAAACTTTCTCTCACTAAGTTTTTCATTTCTTCCTTTATTTTAAGCTTTCATCATTCTTGTATTCGGATTTCATCTATCTAATTCAAGTTCAGTTTTAAGTTTTTAATCTTCTTCTACATTTCTTGGTTTACTTGATTGTTGATTCGAAATCTTTCCTTTGATACGAATCCTCCATGATCCGTGATTGAAGTTGAGATTGTATGGTTAGAAGTTTCATTCCCTTTGTTCCTACATAAGCTTCTACACGTATAAGTTGTGAGCTTTTAATGCTTATTGGCTTATTCAAGTTTTAGCTTATTGAATTTCGGATTTCACAAAGAATTTGGTCATTACAAAAGTTCCTTTAATAAAGTGTTAGAGTTTATGATTTGAGAAGTTGTCAAATTTAAGCTTTTTGAATTGTTTAAGGTTCGGGTAGAATAGCTTATTGCATCAGCTTATTGAGTTTTACACTTGCCACGAATTTCGGATTAAGAGTGCATTCCATCGTAATCTTGGGGCTTTACACATTCCGACGAACTACTGGTTTAGATCGCAATAACCCAAAAGGGTTTTACTTTGCGATCATTTGGTCATTTCCCCTTATTCCGATCTGGATTGCGATCGCTCATTGCGATCGCACATTCCGACGGGACTAAGGTCTTTGTTAAGACGAAGTGCTGCCCATTTTTCGACAGTAACATTGCGATAGCCAGCTTTCCGATAGAACAACATTGCGATAGAAGTATTTACCACATCCTGATCTGGAACTTTTCGATCTAAGAACATTCCGACGAACATCATTACGATAGACTTGTTGTTTTACATTCCGATGGGTATTAGGATTGATTATTCCGATGGCTCATTATAGTTATATTCCGATGGGTACGATTTGGTGCATTCCGACAGAGATGAATTGCAATATTTCGATAGAACATGTTTTAAGTCTTAAAGTTTTACTTAAAGTTTTCCTAAATAGTCTTTAGTTAATTCTTAAACACTTTAATTTTACTCAACGACATTTTCATACTTGCTTTTAGTTAAAATTAGATAAACAAAACCAAACCACTCTCTTGTTCACCAAAAGACGATTGAGTCACACTTTAGACCAATAATCAATTCAAAAAGACTTGGGACTACGAATTTTGATACGAGGTGTAAAAACCGAGTATTATTGATCGTATCTGGTGGATTCAGGTTGTAGTTTTGGTTTCGTATTGTTCGGGAGCGTTGAGGTAGTCGTATGAAAGACTTGGTCGCGCCTAGACGATTAAGTAGGTGACCATGAGAGAACGGTCAGAATGCCCTTAGTGGGGAGGAAAAAAAGTTCGTAGACGAACTAATGTGGTCATGAGGTCTCTTAGGAGTACCAAGGAGATGAATAGAGATTTGTGGGATACTAGCACAAGTAACACGCCATAAAGAGGGATGGAAGGGGATACAATACCTCAAAGGTATTTATGATTGTTCGTAGGGCATGTAAGTTTTCCGAAAATTTCCTGAAATTTAGTAGGTTTGCCTATTACTGTGAGGTAGAACCATAAATAGAGCAAGTAGGAGAAGTGAGAGGAGTTGTATTTAGTGCCTTTCCAAGGCAAATTGTTGATGGAATGATTTAAAAAAACAAGAATTGTTAGAAAGTGCAAGGAATGCAAGATAAAAGTTGAGTTGCTTAGTAGTAGATTGGATGTGGAAAGCGGTTGAGTGGTCTGATGAGAGGAAGTATTGGTTTTTTTAAATGTGTGTAGAATTTTGCAAGTAGAACGAGGTGGAAATTTATTCGTATTGCTTCTAGGAGAGGGTGCAAGGATGACGTAGTTGAAATTGCTAAGGATGTTGTATGAACGCTTTGGGTTTATGGTTATGATTTTGGCATCGCCAAAACACTAGCGGTTTTCATGGATTCAATGAACTGAGTGTGCAATAGTGCATGAACGTATATAAGCGAGTTGTCATCAGGAGCATCGACGACATCTTGACATCTGGAGTTGTTAGGAAAGGGAATTATACGTAAGATTTTCAAGTTTGAGTTTTAGGATTAAGTTGGCCAGGACGAGTGGTCAGAGATGATGGCATATCGAGGAACCAGCAAAGGGCGAAGTGAAAAAGGATGAGGAAGCGTTTTGGAGAATGAAGAGGTGGATTGGATAATGAGAAGATCTTGACATTATCAGAACGACTGGTTGAATTCGCGAAGCATGACGATACGTGGAGCAGGGATTTGGACGCGTACGAGGACGACAAAGAAAGGCGATCGCTTATACGTTGCAGGAACTGCAGATTTAGAAGAACTGGATAGACTTAGTTAGTGGAGCTGGATTGTTATATCTTCCTAGAATGCTAGAGGCATTTGGGGTACGAGACGTAGAGAATGATCTATACAGATCATGAACGTCTCCAACATATATTTAATCATCTTGATTGAACATTTGGAAAAGGTGATGGGTAGAGTTAAGTGATGAAAGAAAAATTGCAAGGCCAAGTACCATATGGGAAAGGCAAGCATGGTTGATGAGACATGGAATAAGAAGAATGAAGTGAAGCTGAGACGAACTTGAACTATATGGGTGACGTATTAGGGTGATTTGAATGAAGGATGTAGGTTCCACGAGTTGAGTTGTCTAAAGCAGAGAACGCGTCAACATGTATGTAGCGTGGCTTGGACAATCATATGGAGAAAAGGGACGTAGACTAGGAGTATCTTAGAAAGGGCGATGTGAGGACGAAGTTGGTGGAAGGGATACATAATGAGGTGGAGGAATAAGTACGACGAGAGTTGGGTGATAGTCAATAGACTGACTAATTCATCTCATATTTCAAGAGGAATGAGAAGTTGGAAGGATTGCGTACGGATGTGATAGAATGGAGGGTTTTGCGTAAAAGTTAGCCTAATATGTGTGGAATGCCTTATGAAGGATTATGGAAAGGGAAGAAACGATGGGAAGCATCACATCGTGATGTATGGTAGGAGTTGAGGAAGAAGAAGGAAGTGTGTATAGAAGCGTAGCATGAATGAAATAAGTTGAGATAGGAACCAAAGGTAAAACTTTGGTAGAGCTTAATGAGTAGAATAAAGCACAACACAGGCTAATACTGTCGTAGGGTGGAAAAGGAAATGGCACTGACCTATATGTTGATTGTTAGTGTTATTTGTTTGTCTTGGGTAAGAGGTAGGACTGTTACCTACTTACCTAGACTCCTGCTATGTTGAGATATTGTCATGGCATTTGTGTCTCCATTTATGACATTATATTTGCATTTTAGTTTTCTCTATAGAGACACTGTTTGTTGTGATGATATCCATACTGATTGTTTGGGAGGCTTAGTATCGATAATCGAATGGATGAGGAGTTATAGGAGTGATGTGCTATAGAGACCAAGGGCTTGGACTAACTGAGATAACTGTCCTTTTGATGATGTGTATAGATCATAAGTTGATTTGGATTAGAAGAACTATGGATATGTGGAAGACCGCCATAGGTCACTTTGTAAGGAAATTGTAATTTTTAAGTAGTTTAGGGTACGGAGTAAAGGGAGTTGATGAACATAATTGGATACGAGTATATCCAGCTAACTGGAAAAGGATGGGCAAGTGAGATATTTATACAACCATAGGAGTTACACTGAGGGCATGAGTGATTGATTTAGAGGGAGTTAGGAAACTCTTTAGTGATGGCTGAGTTTTCATAATGATAGTTATCATACTAGAAGTTGATAAATGCCATTTGAGGCACTATATAAAGGATAGGGTGAGTTGTACCCATTGTGGACTAGAATTGGTAAAAGAGGCTACTAATATGGTAATGGTGTTTGTGGACATAATGAGAGCAACAAGGGATGCTATGTAGAAAAGGAGGAAACCACTAGATTTAGTGACAAAGTTATGTAGGGAGTTTCACCCATAGTAACGGGTGGTATGATTTGGTAAAATGGAAGAGTTGATGTAGAGTTTTGTAGGTCCATTTATGATCTTTGGAAAGATCGGACCAGTAGCTTATGAGCATAGAATTACCTGGGGGGAAAATGAGTGGTATACATGATATATTTCATGTATTGAGATTGGTAAATGTTGTTTGAGAATGCATATTTGCATGTATGGTTATTCGAGACTTGTGTTAATAAGAGTCTTTGTTTTATCAAAGAGTCATTTGTGAGATTTATTGACTGTGAGGTCAAAAGTTTGGCAATGAATTTAGATATTGTTGGTTAGTATATGTGGTAATTTGAGACTTGAACTAAAGTTCACATGGAAATGAGAGGAGTTCGTTTAGAACAGGTATCCTCATGTGATTTGTTGTTTATGTGTTTGATCCTAAGGAGTAAATCTCGGGACGAGATTTCTATTAGGAGGGAGTGATGTGACAACCGCGGTTTTGAGGTTCGTCACTTAGTTTTATTTTGTGCTAGTTACGTGTCTTTACGTGTTTATGTGCTAATTGGTGTGTATAGATTGTGGTTTGGATATCGTCTCCGGTACGGGGTACCTTGTGAGTGAGACGATGTGTGATGATTTCATGTTCATGAGTTCACATGGTAGTGACTATGAAGTGAGATGGTGTTATTTAGTGGTTTTACGTATACGTATATGTATTATAGAAAATCGTATTTCTACGATTTACGGTTTAACATTTAGGGGTCTCGGAAGAGGTATTTAGTCACAGGATTATTTTTCGGGATGGTTTTAAGTCATTTAGGACTTAGTTATAAATTTTATTTCAAAATTTGAGATTTTTTCTAAAACTGTATATTTTACGTCTTTTACGGTATTCGCGTAAAAACTGACTAGTTTTACGGTTTTGAGGTTTTGGAGGCTTTAGGAGCTGAAACAAATTAAGGAAAATTAAGTAATATTAATAAGATATTAATTAATAATAAAATAAAGAGAAAAACGAAATTAGGAGGGGATAGTCGGTTTTTATGATTAAAACAAAAAGGAAGGGAAAAATTTAAGGAAAGTTGGGTTTGGGTTGGGTTAGGACTCACCCACATCATATATAATGTATTATACTAAATCAAAACTTCATTATTTTCTCCTGGAAACAAAGAAATTCGTGGGTTTCACATAAAACTAGGGTTCTTCATAAATATTGGGTTTTTTTTCATCTTCCATTTATCTAAAGGTAAAACCTTCATAATCCATTTTTAATCTAATTGTTTTTAATGTTTATGTTAATGCAATAAATGCCTAAAAACGTTACTTTCATTTTTCGGTCTCGCCTTGTTTTGATTACGACAATATGTAAAAACAAGCATTTACGAAAACAACGAAAAACGAATTCTTGAGTTCAAGTATTTTTCATTTTACCCGTTTTCACTTAAGGTATGGATAAACAAGTACTAACCTTAATCAAGTGATCAAGTGATTTAATCTTTTCTTAAAACTCACTTTTTATTAAGTGTGACAAGTTTTTATTAAACTTTCTTTTTAAGAAAATATTTTATTAAATTAATTATTTGAAATTTGAAAATGGCATATTCTTATTTGGTTAAGAATATCCTTTCAGGATATTTTTTATATCCAGATAAGACCTCCACCACTAAAGGACAAAAATGAGTGGAGTCTAGTCCGGCGGTAACTTAGCACCTAGGCGGTACCTTATTGATAAGGTACCGCGGGCTAAGATAAGGTACCGCGGGCAGAACTAGTCGTTGGCTCCTTTGTCCTATAAATAGTGGACCATTCTCAGCTTTTCATCTCACCTCTTTTGCACATTTATTTCCAGATTCAAACCCCTTCTTTAATCACTCAAATCTTTGATCATTTGTTTGATTATTACTTGTTTAAGAAGTGAATCTTGTTCTTCCATCCCTTCCTCTCCAAGTGCAAAGAGAAGAACACTATCCTTGTGAAGTGTTGAGTCTACCACCAAAGATCCATTGAAGATCTAATTTTATACATTTGTAGTTGTGTCATAGTTGTGAAGATCCAAGTAGTTGTGTCTATTTGGAAGTTGTGTATGTACTAAGTATAGTTGTGTAGATTGGTCCTAGCTACGATTAGGGCTCGACTTTTAGCTTAGAGTCGGAAATTGGTTAAGCGACGTGTACGATTTTCTCCACCATAAGGAGCTTGTTGTGTAGTGAACTCTCGAGTAAGGAGTACTCGAGGAGTAGAGTAGGAACGAGGAGTGAGCTTCGTTGCCGAACCACTATAAATCCTTGGTGTTCGGTTTGATCTTTCTTTACCCTTAACTCTTTACATTCTTTATTCTTTATGCATATACATGTGTTAGTATTAGATTAGTTACACTATCATTCTTTATTCTTTGTGGATATATTTTTGTTACTATTAGTTTAGTTACACTATCATTGTTCATATTGTGCATAAGAAGATTTCACATATTTCCTCAAGCCTAAGTTTTTGAAAAAGGATTTTTGGAAACCACATTTTAACAAGTAAATATAAGAAACTATTCAACCCCCCCTTCTAGTTTCTACAATTGGTATCAGAGCGGGTTGCTCAAGAATTTTTAAAGTATATTGTATTTTAAAACTTGAATCGATCTATGGATTCCAACAAATACCTAGAAGGGAAATCTATGCAAAGACTACCACTTTTTGAAACCGATAGTTTTATTTATTGGAAAAATAGATTTGAAACTTATGTGAAATCAAAAGATTTAGATCTTTGGCATGTTAATACCAATGGTGATTTTTTACCCTTTCAATTTAATGAAGTTTCTAAAACAAAAGAATTGGTCACTTTTGACAAAGTTAATGACGATACTAAAAAGAAACTTTCAAAAAATAATGAGGCTAAAATGGTGATTTATAATGCTTTGCCTAAGAAAGAGTATGAAAGAATTTTTATGTGTGAAACCGCTAAAGATATTTGGAACAATCTTTTAGTAACCCACCAAGGTAATAGCCAAGTCAAAGAAAGCAAAATCGATCTTCTTGTCCAACAATATGAACAATTTGTCATCTTAGAAGATGAAACTATTGATAGTGCATTTTCTAGGTTTAACACCATTATTACTAGTCTAAAAGCACTTGATGAAGGTTTTTCTAGCAAGAACAATGTTAGGAAGTTTCTAAGGGCCTTACATCCAAAGTGGAGAGCAAAAGTCACGGCGATTGAAGAGTCGAAAGATCTCTCAACTTTATCACTCGATGAACTCATAGGAAACTTGAAGGTTCATGAGATGGTAATTTTGAAGGACTCGGAATTAGTGAAAACCAAGAGTGAAAGGAAATCTCTTGCTCTTAAAGCCAAGAAGGTACAAAGTGACCATGATAGTTCCTCGGAAAGCGATGACAAGGAGTATGCATTGCCGGTGAGAGATTTCAAGAAGTTCTTCAAGAGACGAGGTCAACACGTTAGGCAACCCAACTATGACAAGAAACCATTGTCAAAGAATCGGTTTGTCAAGAACGAAAAAGGTGATAGGAATTGCTTTAGATGTGGGGATCCAAATCACTTCATAGGTGATTGTCCAAAGCCCGCTCGTGATAAGAACCACACGGCGTTCGTTAGTGGCGCTTGGAGCGATAGCGGTGAAGATGATGATGACAACCCCAAAGAGGAGAAATGTCTAATGGCTCACACTTCTAAAGAGGTACATTCCGAAACCGAATATTATAGCAATGATAGTTCCACTTGTGATGATATTGAATTTGAAGGCAAATATGATAGTTTACACAAACTTAGTCTTAAATTCATAGAAAAGAATAGAACCTTAAAAATAACCAAAACTAAGCTTGAAAATGAGATCAATGAACTTAGGGAGAAATTGGCTAAACTTGAGAAAAATAAAGAGGTTGATTTAAGTTGCTTAAGTTGTAAGAAACTTAGATTAGAGAATGAAGATCTCAAGAGCACCTCCATTAAATTGGAAAAGTTCATGAAAGGAACTAGTGCTCTTGATGATATGTTAAACAAACAAGTTCATTCTAAGGAAAGACTTGGTCTAGGTTTTAACTCAAATGAAGCCTCAACTAGTGAACCAAAACAAGTCAGGTTTTCACAAAAAATGCCCACTATACGCGGTTCCAAATTGTATGGCGCGGTTCCTTATCACTATGGAACCGCCGCCATAGATAAGGTACTGCGGGCAGAGGATGATTTTGGTGAAAATCCTGAACTTTCTAAAAAGTCTAAGTTAGATGAAAAACTAAAGCATCTTACTGTTAATAAGGTAAAATTACCCATACTTGACGACAATGCTATTGGTAAGTTCTACAAGCCATTAAGTAAACCTCTCATGGGAAATAGAAGTCTATCTAGACTATCCTCTACTCCACCTAGAGTACAGAATGAGTCTAAGCCTAGAAGTAGAACGACAACGCCTAGAAGAGACAATCAAAACAATTCACGATCTAGAAGTAAAACTCCAACACCTAGAAGGAATAATCATAACTCTAAACCTAGATCAAATACACCTAGGAGAAATAATGAACAACAAAATGGTTACATGAATTACTACCCTCCTCCATTTTGTTCTCCATGGGGAACCCCTTCTTCATTCATGCATCCCAACCAAATGCAAGGGATGTTTGGAACTAACAATTTTGAACCCATGATATATTGGGGACCAAATGTTTGATCTTGTGTGTTGTTACCTAGATATGCTTGGGAATTGATTTGGAGCCCGATGAGTGGATTAAGGATAGTGGATGTTCTAAACACATGACGGGTAATCGAAGTTTGTTCTCGCATTACAAAGCATATGATGGAGGTAACGTCACATTCGCTAGTAGTCTACGTGGTAATATCATTGGCAAAGGTACGGTTTCTCTTGACTCCATGACCATTGAAAATGTTGAGCACGTAGATAACTTAGGATTTAACCTTTTAAGTATAGGTCAAATTTGTGATAATAAGTGTAAGGTCATCTTTTCGGAACATGACAGTGAAATCGTAAAAGATGGAAAAGTCATTGGAAAAGGTGTTAGAAAGCATGGGCTTTATGTCATGAAGGTTAATAAGAAGTCAAAAGACAACATATGTCTTGCGACTATAGATGATAGTTCTACTATTTGGCATAGGAGATTAGGTCACGCTAATATGCGTTTAATTCAATCTTTAGTCTCTAAGGAGTTGGTAAG
Organism: Glebionis coronaria; assembly: GCA_025667525.1. Taxonomy (NCBI): domain Eukaryota; kingdom Viridiplantae; phylum Streptophyta; class Magnoliopsida; order Asterales; family Asteraceae; genus Glebionis; species Glebionis coronaria. Next base: position 68,163 of record JANFOE010002227.1, read on the forward strand.
ACACCTCCCCAAGATTAAGTTTGATAGTCACTTTTGTGATGCTTGCAAAGATGGAAAGCAAGTTCACACAAGTCACAAAGCCAAGAATTTGGTTTCGACCTCTCGGTGCTTAGAGCTCCTACATATGGATCTTTTTAGACCTTCCGCCATACAGAGTTATGGAGGTAACCTTTATACCCTAGTTATAGTTGATGACTATTCTAGATTCACTTGGACTAGATTTTTGGCATCTAATAATGAAGCTTTCGATCACTTCGAAATCTTTAGTCGAAGAATTCAAAATCAACTAGGATGTTCAATTGTTTCTATTAGGATGGATCATGGTAGGGAATTTGATAATGAAGTGCAATTTGGTGCCTTTTGTGAAGTTCATGGTATTAGCCATAACTTCTCGGCTCCTCGCACTCTACAATGAAATGGGGTAGTTGAAAGGAAGAATAGGACTCTCCAAGAGATGAGTAGGACGATGTTAAACGAGCAATATTTGCCTCAAAAGTTTTGGTGCAATGCCGTGGACACATCGACTTATATTCTCAACCGAATTCTTATTCGACCTTTCCTAGGAAAGACCCCCTATGAGATTCTTAAAGGTAAGAAACCCTCATTAGAATACTTTAGGGTGTTTGGAAGCAAGTGCTTTATCCTCAACACCAAAGACTACCTTACCAAGTTTGACCCAAAGTCTTACGAAGGTATCCTTTTAGGTTATTCCCAAACTAGTAAAGCATACATAGTCCTAAATAGAACCACGAGGGTTATTGAAGAATCACTCAACGTAACCTTTGATGAAACCCCTCCTTCCCCCAAGACACCACCATTGGTTGATGATGACTTGGATGAATTAGAAGTAGTTAAAGCCAAAGAGGTTAGAAAAATAGGAGTTGAAGACCTTAGTGTTGAAAAGGAAGTAAACATTAAGGAGTCTAGGGATCATACTCTCAATAATGTCATTGGTGACTTAAATCAAAGGACACTAAGATCTCAAGTTCAAAACCAAAGCAACTTCTTTTGTTTCGTCTCCTTGATTTAACCAAAGAATGTTAAAGAAGCTTTGTCGGACGAGAGTTGGGTCATTGCGATGCAAGAAGAATTGAACCAATTCGTTGCCAATGATGTTTGGGAACTTGTTCCTCCACCTAGAAGTTCTACCATTATAGGAACCAAATGGGTATATAGGAATAAGTTAGATGAAAATGGTGTTGTGTCTCGTAACAAAGCTAGACTTGTAGCACAAGGCTATAATCAACAAGAAGGGATTGATTATGACGAGACATATGCACCGGTAGCTAGATTAGAATCAATTAGAATCCTTTTAGCCTACGCTTGTGCCTTAGATTTTAAGCTTCAACAAATGGATGTAAAGAGTGCATATCTTAACGGTTTGATCAATGAGGAGGTATATGTGGCTCAACCTCCCGGCTTCATTGATTTTGAGAAACCGGACCATGTTTACAAGCTTAAGAAAGCACTTTATGGACTCAAACAAGCACCCAAAGCTTGGTATGATAGATTTAAAGCGTTTCTTGTTAAACATGAGTATACCATGGGGATGGTAGACAATACACTCTTTACAAAGAAGAAAGGTCCTCACCTCATAATCGTACAAATATATGTTGATGACATTATATTTGGCTCAACTTGTCAAGAATTGTGTGATGACTTTGCCAAAATCATGCATGATGAGTTTAAAATGAGTATGATGGGAGAACTTAACTTCTTTTTAGGACTCCAAATTAAACAAATGGACGATGGTATTTTCTTTAGTCAATCTAAGTACGCTAAAGAAATGCTAAAGAAATTTGGATTAGAAGAATCTAGACCAATGAAGACCCCTATGGCCTCGGATACTAAACTCACCGTAGATGATGATTGTGAGTCGGTAGACAACACCAAATATAGAGGTATGATTGGTAGTTTGTTGTACCTAACGGCAAGTCGACCGGATATCATGTTTAGTGTTTGCCTTTGTGCTCGCTTCCAAGAGGCTCCCAAAACCTCTCACCTTGAAGCGGTTAAGCGTATCTTCCGATACATTAAAGGCACTATACATTTAGGATTATGGTATCCTAAAGGGACCGGCGTAGAAACCATTGTCTACGCGGACTCGGATCATGCGAGAGACTATGTGGATCGGAAAAGCACTAGTGGAGTTTGTACCTTCATGGGTTGTTGTTTAACTTCTTGGTTCTCCAAGAAACAAACCGCTCTTGCAATATCCACCACGGAAGCCGAGTATGTGAGTGCCGGAAAAGCATGCCAACAAGCTCTATGGATGAAGCAAGCGCTTGTTGATTACGGGATTTCTCTTGATGATGTTCCCATCATGTGTGATAATAAAGGCGCGATAGACCTAAGCAAGAATCCCGTGCAAAATTCGCGAACCAAACACATAGAAATTAGACACCATTTCCTTAGGGATAATGTTCAAAAGGGGAACATTTCTATTGAAAAGGTGCCCTCCGAGGACAACTTAGCCGATATCTTCACTAAGCCACTTAAGAGGGAACCTTTTAATTACTTGCGTCTAGGTCTAGGCTTAATGGAACATCTTCCTTGATTTCCTTCTTTTTATAGTTTATCACTTTGAGTCTTTGAGTCTCTTAAACTCCTTTTGAAAAATCTTCTCCTATCCTTTTCAAAATTCTGAAAGTCTCTTTCGAAAATGGTTGAGAAATTCGTTTGACATTGTTAATTCAATCTAAAAACGATTTTTCATAGATTCTCGCTATTAATCTAGAGCTTACATAATTCATATGTATGATTCTCTCAAACATAGCAAAAACAAGATAGAATCATGGAGGATCATTGTGTCATGACTTAAGGTCTTGTCTTACACACCTCCTACATCGATTTTTTAATCCATGTATTTTGGCCAAATCTCTATTTGGTAAGTTTGCATATGTTTTCTTTGTCTATCTTTGCTTTTAAGCATATCCCTATGATAAGTTAGACTAGAAAAATAAGATTTGCTGAAAAATCTTCCTCCAAACACCAAACCCTGCCTCTGCAGGCGGTTCCATATGTGAACCGCGGTACCTTATTGATAAGGTACCGCCACCCTAGATAAGGAACCGCCTACAGTGCCTTCCTTTTTCGGGTTTTTGTCTGAAACTCCAGATTTGCTCCAACATTTTTGAGAATCTTTGTTTCAAACCCTTTGACCACCCCAAAAATACCCTAAGCCTTCCCTATTTAAACCATAAGCATTTTGCATTACTTCACATTCAAAATGTCTTATTCTCCCAATGAAAGCCTTGAATCTCCTCCATTTTCTCCAATTGCTTTTAATCCCAACTCACCCAAAAACCATTTCAATCCAAACCCACCCAAGAACACTCTTAATCACATGTCTCCTACCAAGAATGTTGATTGTGGAACATCTTTTCTTCCACCACCACCCTTTAGTGTTCTTCCTCCTTCTCATGATAATGTCATGCATCATGGAACATATTGTCAATGTTGTCAATATCAACACCTTGCTATGACACACATCTATGAGGAGTTGAGCTACATCAAGAGTCTCTTAATCAAGCCTTCTCTTCACTTTGATTATGAGATCTCCAACAAGCCACCACCACCACCCTCCGCTATTACCTTGTCTTTCATATAAGCATTGGTTGCTTATCCACAAGACACCAAATTCAAGCAAATCTTAGAATTCTAGAATAACTAGGATAAGATTTATACTTTTGGCTTGTTCCTTTTTACATACTTCTTTGTATGATGTCCTTTTAGTAACCTATCTTGGATCTTTGTCTTTGTGTTTTCTTCTCTTTTATTTTTTTATGTGACCTATTGCTATATATTGTTGGTTGTTTCTTTTGTTCAACTAACCCTTCTATGTATCTTGTCACCATATCTCGATTCCTCGGTGCCCCAAGCTAGGGGGAGTAAGCACCAAGGGGGAGTCTTTGCGAAGTCTGTTTCTTCAAACACCGACTTGTGCAACCTTTTTGCTTCGACAAAGGGGGGGGGGGGGAAATGAATAAATTCGTCTTCGAAAATCTTGTTTTTGTGTGATTGAGTTTATGTATTGTCGGAATCAAAAAGGGGGAGATTGTTAATGCAATAAATGCCTAAAAACGTTACTTGCATTTTTCGGTCTCGCCTTGTTTTGATTACGACAATATGTAAAAACCAGCATTTACGAAAACAACGAAAAACGAATTCTTGAGTTCAAGTATTTTTCATTTTACCCATTTTCACTTAAGGTATGGATAAACAAGTACTAACCTTAATCAAGTGATCAAGTGATTTAATCCTTTCTTAAAACTCACTTTTTATTAAGTGTGACAAGTTTTTATTAAACTTTCTTTTTAAGAAAATGTTTTATTAAATTAATTATTTGAAATTTGAAAATGGCATATTCTTATTTGGTTAAGAATATCCTTTCAGGATATTTTTTATATCCAGATAAGACCTCCACCACTAAAGGACAAAAAGGAGCGGAGTCTAGTCCGGCGGTACCTTATCGATAAGGTACCGCGGGCTAAGATAAGGTACCGCGGGCAGAACTAGCCGTTGGCTCCTTTGTCCTATAAATAGTGGACCATTCTCAGCTTTTCCTCTCACCTCTTTTGCACATTTATTTCCAGATTCAAACCCCTTCTTTAATCACTCAAATCTTTGATCATTTGTTTGATTATTACTTGTTTAAGAAGTGAATCTTGTTCTTCCATCCCTTCCTCTCCAAGTGCAAAGAGAAGAACACTATCCTTGTGAAGTGTTGAGTCCACCACCAAAGATCCATTGAAGATCTAATTTTATACATTTGCAGTTTTGTCATAGTTGTGAATATCCAAGTAGTTGTGTCTATTTGAAAGTTGTATATGTACTAAGTATAGTTGTGTAGATTGGTCCTAGCTACGATTAGGGCTCGACTTTTAGCATAGAGTCGAAAATTGGTTAAGCGACGTGTACGGTTTTCTCCTCCATAAGGAGCTTGTTGTGTAGTGAACTCTCGAGTAAGGAGTACTCGAGGAGTGGAGTAGGAACGAGGAGTGAGCTTCGTTGCCGAACCACTATAAATCCTTGGTGTTTGGTTTGATCTTTCTTTACCCTTAACTCTTTACATTCTTTATTCTTTATGCATATACATGTGTTAGTATTAGATTAGTTACACTATCATTCTTTATTCTTTGTGGATATATTTTTGTTACTATTAGTTTAGTTACACTATCATTGTTCATATTGTGCATAAGAAAATTTCACATATTTCCTCAAGCCTATGTTTTTGAAAAAGGATTTTTGGAAACCACATTATAACAAGTAAATATAAGAAACTATTCAACCCCCCCCCCCCTCTTCTAGTTTCTATAGTTTATATAATCATCTTATGATGGATTTAGGTTAGGGATTAAATAGAAATCTGTATTTTAATGATTTCATAATGATTTGATGGTTTAGGGCTTGTAATTAGTGGGGTTATGGGTAATTAATGAGGTTAATTTAATTAAACCCGTTTTTAAAAACTGGGCAGAATTTTGAGTCAATTATTTTGATCATATCGGGAGTTCTACAAACTCTTATTTTGCGATCCAAGTATCCCTGAAAAGTTAATTGAAGTGGATTTCCAATGCAAGAAACGAGAACTAAATTGGAGGTCTAGAAGTGGGTCAAAAACAGGTTACAACAGTCGGAGGTCAAAGCAGTTTTGAAATCAGCCTGTTTTCTTTTTAAGTTTTGGGTTGTTTGGGGTACTTAGGGTTGCATTGGGACATTCAAACGAACATGAGAGATGGTTTATATATTATAGTAAGTATCTGCATTGGGGATAAGATGGTGGGTTAGGGTAAGACCTCCTAATCATAACAAACGTTTTGTATGTTTAAAATCAGTAAAATCTGGATAGACGCAAGTATATATATATATATATATATATATATATATATATATATCGGGGCCTTAACAGTAGCTTTAAGGTTGGGGCAAGTGGGAGGTGTTAGCTAACATATGTAAGGGCATAAGTATTCCCTTTATAGAGATCATGGGTATGTTTAGGTGGGCGTTTGGCTTATAGTTTGGAGAACTAAAACTTGGACTATTTTTGATAAAATGTTAACGGGATGTGTTATGAAGTAAAACGAGTTAAGGGCTTTATAGAGGGGTGTAATGAGATGCTTAGAGAATATATATGAGGTATATATATGGGAGAAGGTTAGATGTCCATCATAGGTTGATGAGCCATTTTAGTGTTTGGTTCATGTTTTGATTATGTGTTTTTGGTTTGTTAGCTTTTTGCTAGTGCGCGGATTTTTGGAGAAGCTCAAACAGGTGAGTTTCATAGTCCCATGTTTATCAATGATTTTGACTTCCAGATGGGAAGGAAGAGACACTGTTTTCTTATTTATAAATTATGCTGTGAATGTTTTGCGTTGGTAATGGACTTGTGCATACTTATGTGATTAACCGCTAGTTGATTCTTGATTGTTTAATGTTTTGACTTGGTACCAAGGGGATGTTGACAAGGCGGGGCCTTGGGATTTGGTTCATAGGTGTTAGGATGCCTATGGGAGTATGGTTATTGGTAAGGCTGGGAGCCTTGGATTTGGATTTGGATTTGGATTTGGATTTGGATTTGGATTTGGTTTGGTTTGTTTAATCTTGAATAATATTTGTTAATGCATGTTTGTATCACATTGTCCATATGTTATTATTTGGTTATTATTCACAGCTGATGGTTTGGTTTTGGCGTTGGAGTCTAAACCTATGACTCTCACCAACTTTATGTTGACGTGTTTTAGTGTCTCTTTCAGGTGATAACGTGGTTAAGCGTGAGAACATATGTGGCTAGGATTGGAGTCGAATAGGAATGCATTTAGAAGGAGATCCCCGTCTTCTTAGTTTATTTTCTTTCTGATTGTTTCATAGTGATACTATGAACCTATATGTTGATTGTTAGTGTTATTTGTTTGTCTTGGGTAAGAGGTAGGACTGTTACCTACTTACCTAGACTCCTGCTATGTTGAGATATTGTCATGGCATTTGTGTCGCCATTTATGACATTATATTTGCATTTTAGTTTTCTCTATAGAGACACCGTTTGTTGTGATGATATCCATACGTTGCACCCCATATTCCGCCATGATGGGGTGTGACAATAATAATTATAATCACGAACATGAAATCATTAACGTAGAAATCACGAACACATAACTACGTACTTAATTAATATTAGACGATTAATATCATTATGACAAGTATTTAAAACACGAACATTTAATAATAACACGAAAAAACGAGAATACGAACACTTAAAATTAGAACACATGAAAACTTCGGGTTTCCCTTGTGGGCCCTTATGGCCGCGGCACCAAAGAGAAGGAACGGGCCAAGCCCTTTTGACTTTTAAGAAATAAACAAAAAGGAAGGAAACCTTTTTCACTTTACAGAATTTTACAGGAAAATTAAAACCCTACTCTCTTTCTTGATCTCTTTGGTCAGCGGCATACATCACCACCAAAGGGTGATTGGTTTGATTTTTAGCTAAGAAAATACTAGATCGTGTTCGTGTTATTCTTCCTTAATCTTCTCGTGCGTTGGTAAATCCGTAAACCCTTTTGTTGTTTTTCTTTTATTTAATTAATCATCACATGAACATGTAATTAAATAAAACATGAGTTAAAAACATTTCATGGGATCGAGGGTAAAAATTAAGGGTTTGTTCGGGTTGGTTGTTCGGCCGCCACTCAAACCGAGAGCCCCATGGCTCTCGGCGTTGTTTGGTTCACACCACCAACCGATACATATGTCTCAGTGGTGTTGGGGTTCGGTCGATAGCAGGACAAGGCACCCCGACTCGAGTCGGGGGTGTCCTTGTGTTTGGTTGGGTCTTGGCAGCACACAGCCCACCACCGGCACACAGCCGGTGGCAGACTCGGTCAGGCAGGGGGAACGTAGCAGAAAATAGCGGGACCACCGATACACATCCAATGGGAACCCATGGCTGTTGTCAGTGACTAGCCGAGAGGGACAAGACCACCGGCTTAAGCCGGTGGCAGCCTAGCAAAGGCAGTGGCAACCTGTTCAAGCCAGTTTGCCACTGTTTTAGGGGTGTTTGGATCGGACTGGTTCACGGGTCCAGTTCACGACATGTTTAATTAATTACATGGTCCGGTTCATGACTAAAATAGAACAAGTATTTATTTTACAAGGTATAAAATTTTACAAGTTAATTAAATTAATTTAACATGGCGTATATTTAATTTAATTAAAAACATGAACTTAGGTTAATTATTATTTATTTAATAATAAATGTTATAACCTAAGTATTTAATTATTTAATTTAGACTATAGTATTAATTAATTATTAAAACATGAAATATATAATTAATTAATAATCATGACTTAGGTTATTATTAATATAATATTAATACATGTTTTAACCTAAGTATTTTATACATTTTAATTTAATTAAATCATGCTTATATTTAATTAAATCGTATAACCTATAGTTTATTTAATTAACATGTTATTATTGATAAACTATACTATAGCTACATGACTTATGATATTAATTCAGCTTAATTCTAAATATGGAAACTTTCTAATTCAGGAAACTTACTATTTTTGGAAACTTTCTATTATTAGAAACTGATCTATTTTAAGAAGTTAATCTAATTTTTTGGAAACTTTCTATTTTTGAAAACTTTCTATTTTTGGAAACTTTCTATTTTAGGAAACCTGCTATTTTTAGAAAGTTACTTATTATTACACAACAAGTATATTAATACAAGAAACACACGTAATACTTAATCAGAATTTATAGAATACATGATAAACATAGTATAATGTTAAAATCAGTAAAACAAGACATGAACATATAAAACAAGCTAAGACACGATATAACATCAGTTACGTACTCAATAATCAGAATACTTATACACGTATACTATTTATGTAGCATTAGTGAGATCAAAGTAGGACTCTCTTCCGTTCGTCTTCTTCGTTCACTGGACATAAGGTACGGATTTCCCGTCCTTTAAGTATGGACATTCTTTCCTTATTAGAATTCCCCGTTTGCAGCCAACTGTTTTCCCAGTATTTGTTTTATATGTTTGATACTTATGTTAGAATAAGAGACTAAAGCCATATACATGCATGACCAGTGTCACCTAGTTATGGAGGTACCATAACCGTAACACTAGAGGCACCAGTGTTATGACTTCCCCACGGTGAAGTGATTGCTCGTGGCGTCCCTTTTCAGTTTTGGGCATTATATTATATTATCATGTGGGGCGTACGGGTGCATCCTAGTTACATGTTAGTAGTATTATCAGAGTGATTGCGATGTGTGCCTTGCATCCTTCACTAGGAGTTGATCCCTCCTACCCAGACTAATTAATTAGAGACAACCCCTCTAATTGCATGACGAGGTCTCCCCTCCAAGTATTCATGCACGGTGGAACCTCATGACCTATATGGGCTATTTGGCTAATTAAAACAGATTTTCATAGAAACATAAGTCTTTTCAAACTATAAAACCAGATTTATGAACATGAATTCAAATATCTTAGAACTTATGATATTCCACTGCTATTAGTCTTATATGCTTATGTTATTCCATGTCATACTTGTATATCCGTACACTGAGCGTTATGCTCAGCCGTTTTCCTTTCATGTTCCTAAACGGAAGGTACTCAAGGGCGCTCGTAAACTTTAAGCGTACGTGCATATGGATTGGAAGCTTTCTGCCTTCTCAACTTTATGCATTTCATCATACATTTTGCTACTTATTTCTATGGAGATTGTTTAGTCTGTTGATCCCAAACTCATATCTTAAACCTTAGCTTGTTTAAGGGTTGTGATAGAGAGAATAGATTCAATCTAACACTAGAGAAACTTTGCAATACAAAGTAACTAAACAAGATGTGGAATGTAGTGTTTAGCACAAGAACAAATGGTTAAAGCAAACGTAACTTTAATATATCAAAGATATACGAATACCCAATAATGGTATTAGGGTTACAAAAACCTTAAAGTATGAAATGAAAGACAATAGAGAAAGATACACTTTGCATGATAACCTAGTGGGTCCTTTTATAGTACAAGGACTCACGTACAAGATCACTACTAACAAACTTGGAAAGTATCTCAGAGTAGTAACTAAAACGCGTTATAATCTATTCCAAGTTTATCTCCAGCAACAGGGTCTTTGACTTAAGCAGGGGAACCAATCCCCCTGCCTTTGTTATTTAGCAGGGGGAACTTACACTAGCAGGGGAAACTCTGACCAACTAGCAGGGGTAACTAATACACTTATATTTATTCCCAACAATCCTCTCCTAAATTTGTGCTTTTGCCTAAAGACAAGTTTCTGAATAAATACTTGTTGATCCCAATCTTAGATCGATTTAGCTTGTGTAAACGAGATTATATCAAGTTAAACACATAGAGAAACTTGTTGTATATGTAACAATTCAAGTATTATGCGGAATTAATACTTAAACAAGAACACACAAACAGGATAACCAAACTTTCACTTTTATTGATAAATCGAACTTGCGTACAATGAAAGTCTAAAACGTATATTAAACTAAAACCTAAAGGCCTCCTTTTATAGATTAAGGAACCTTGTACAAGAGTTTAGGTATCAGCTATTCTTGGTAAAGATAAACATAAGAAACACATTGTCAAACATATCTTTACTAGAAACATACTAAAAACATAAAACGTGTAGACTAAGTCTTCTATCAGTGCTTGACTTCTTCTTATCAACGCTTGACTTCTTCCTGTAAACGCTTGTCCTGTCAACGCTTGATTTCTTCCTATCAACGTCCAAATTGCTCTTGTCAGCGTCCAAGTGTCTTGACTACATTTTATTTCCAACAATCCTCCCCTAAACTTGATATCTACTCTAGTAATCAAGTTTCTGAATAAAAACTAAGAACTAGGAGGATTCTTACAAATTGCACTATATTGGAAATAAATATATCTAATCAAATCTTTGGCCACGTCACTTGAGTAGTCTATCTCCAGCTGTGTTGTCATCATTTTCTCTAAAACTTCTTTGGACATAGGATACTCAGCATCCACAAGAAGATACTCAGAAAACTTTGTAGTACTTAAATGATACACACCAGCTACTGAATATAGACGCCATTGAAGTCCACTGATATCATCAAGATCCTTCCAAACTGGATCTTCATCATCTGGTGCACACATCCTCTTGAATGTTGACCAAATCTTTGTTCCATTGACTGAAGTAGGCGCTTCAGTCTCATACTTGGCCTGCATCAACCTCCAAAGGTCTGCTAAGTCTTCCCTATCTAGACTTGCAAACAAAGACATAAGAGTAGTAAAAGTATGTACCTCTTTCCCATATCTGCCAATCATCTAGAACCCACTTGCATCTTCTTCATATCTAACTATAGGGTTTCTGGAATCATGAGGTAATACTTCTACCATATGTGAAACTTCCAAGGATGAGAGCTTAATGCTCCTTCTAATAATAGCTTCACTAGGATTCACTCTATCCATATTTCCTGGGAACTCAAGTGGAACTCCCTTCTTCAAAGGTCTTGGTGTAATTAAAGCCTGTTGAATCTGCATCTCTTTTGCAAGCTCTTCCTTTCTTTCATCTAAAAGAAGTCTGATAGTGTTCATCTCTTGCACTCTTGCCCAAATAGGATAAGCCTTATATTCCAATTCATCAAAGGACCATCCCTGCAACTTCTGAAAAGTCCACCCCCTTTATGACATCTAAGCAACATATAATAAAGCTCCCTTCTATCCCTCTTAGATTATGAGAAAACTTTGTTGGCCTTATACTTTAGGAGTACCTGACAATCCCTTTGAATCCTTAGTAGAATCTCCAATCCCCAAATCTGATCTGATAAAGACATGTCTGGATTCTCCATGATCTTATTCTCTCATGCAAAGTACATCTGCGCAACTTCAGGCATATCATAATCCACCTTCATCTTCAACTCTGCAAGTTTTTCCCTTGCCAACACATCACCATATTCAAGTCTTTCTAGTTCTTCAATAATCATAACACTTGAATCTGTACTCTCATCATCACTGCTTTTCTTACTCTCAATAGCAGTTTCCTTCATCCTATCTTCTTTCTCCAGTTGTGGAGCCAAAATGGAATCAAATTTTACTTGGGCTGCATCCTTGGGAACCACTGTTTCTACCATAATTCCTTTACCCTTATCTAATGTATCAATGATGGGTAAAGATGATGATGGTACCTGTGAAGACACTTCTTTGATGGTAGATGATGACTGGAATACATCAACAATACCTGCAGGTCTATCAACGTCCAAAACCTGTGTGTCAATGCCTAACTTACTCTTATCAGCGCTTGGCTTGTCAGCGTCAAAAATCTGCTTGTCAACGCTCACCTTACTCTTGTCAGCGCTTCTTGTGAACTGCTCCATCATCTCAGTAAAAGATAAACTCAAATTTGTAGGGGTAACCAATGAAACATCAAAACCTGGTTGCCTCTTCAAATCTGTTAGAACTTCAGCTATACCCAAAGACTCTCCTTCATGTGAGCCTTTGTCACTCAAATTAATTGGCTCAGTAGCAGCTTCCTCCCTTTTGTAAGAATCCTCCCCTGATGAAAGGACTCTTGTCTGCCTTCTCCTAGTCTCAACAACTTCCAAAACAACAATCCTCTCCCTCGATTGCTTGAGTTTAAGGCCTTAAGTAGAGACACTATGTACAAGGTCTGCATTTTGCTTTTGCAAGCTAATGCAGATAGTCGTCAATTCCAACAATGTATAGGGTTCCAACCTTCCCTCCTCTAGAATGGGAATTTTACCTCCCAAAGTAGAGTCATGGGGCATGGTGAGGTCTTAATGATGTTAGGACTGGCTTGGCCTGCATCTAAGCTAGTACCAATAGTCCTAGCCCCACCCATATCACCAACCACACTTGTGGTGGTGGTTCTCTCTACAACATGGCTAGGACCACCAGAGGAGAACACTCCAATAGTCCTTTAGCATTTTTCCATCCTAAAGTCTGAGGGTGAAGAGGATGATGTGGATTGGGTTGTAGTTTGGAGGTTAAGGGGTGGTTGGGTTTGTTGGAGAAAGGTGTCAACGTTTCGATTTGAAGTGTCAACGCCAACATCTAACGTGTCAGCGTTGAATGGATCTTGGTCAAGTTCCATTTGTTGGGGTGATGGTGATGGTTCAGGTAATGGGTCTGGTTGTGGTTGTGCGTCAGGTTGAGGTTGTGCTGCTGCAATAACAGCAAGCATGGCTTGGGTAAGAGGTAAGTCTCTGTGGGGGTGAATTCATCTTTCCAAAAATTGCTTTCTTTTGCACAGGGATCGTATAAAAATCATCATGATCCCTGGTGAAATACTTTTGTTCATCAAAAACCATTTGTAAAAATCTTGGGTAAGCTAGAGTCATCTTGCTACCCTTGTTTTTACACATGCCATTAAAAATCATTTTAGAAAAATTATATTTTTGCCCTGTAGCAATACACACAATGGCACTACCAATTGATCTGTTAATTTCATTATGTGCAGTACATTTGGGACTCAAACATTGAAGTATGAAATGTATTACGTACTTCCAAGCTGGGGGAAATTCCTGTTTTGAATATTTATTTAAAGATCCCTCTTCAAGGAAAGGATAACCCAACGCTTGAAGTCCTTGTTCTAGCTCACCAATGGGTAGGGTGGTTATACCATCTACATCATTAAGATGCAAAGCCTGGCGAACCAAGGCTTCAGTAACCACCCATGAACGACAATAGACTGTAGCAGTAAATGTAGTCACATTATTAATCGTTGAGGAAGTGACAGTATTCCAAAACTGCTTAATATGAGTGACAGGGATAAGAGGAGCATGAGAAAGTGCATACCTGATGGGGGATGCATTTAAATACTCTACCATCTGAGTATATTGAGGAAACAGAGTGTGGTCAGCCTCCAAATAGGCAATCATATTATGCTGACTTCTGAACCCCAATACCAAATCACTCGGTTTAAATGTAGGCGCCATTGATGTAGAAAGCTGTGTGAAAGATTATGAAAGATGAATATGTGTAATATTTTAGTTCGACAAGAATAAGCAGTTACCCTATTTCAAAATAATGAGCCATATATAGGAGAGGTAGGCACATGTGATTGGTCAAAAATTAGGCAGTTATTTTCAAAATATAATGATGAAAATCTTGAAAAGAAAATAAATTATCTTGTGCATTAATAAAAAGTTACCAACTCCCAAAATTACGGCCCAAATTTTCGTCAAAAATAACAACTGGGTAGGACCCAATGGTTGTCAACGGTCAAAAATAACCTATCAACGCCCAACGGCTATATTCTTGTCAACGTTGGAAAATGCCATGTCAACATCAAATTGGTCAGAACAACGTTTGGAAATAAATCTGTCAACGTCCAAAAATAAAAAGAATAAAAATGAAAAAGGACCTTATGAAAGTGATTTATCCTAGTGAAGATAACCTATAAACTGAAAATTACCATAGGGTGGCAAGCACTGTCCAATCATGCACACTTGCTTAAGCAAGATAGACATAACAGTCCTCAAGTGTCCCTTGCTAACCAAAGTTCTTAACAGTAAAGTTATCTCATAAAGTTCTTAACAGTTGATGAGGGTGCTTACAAAGTTCCTGGCTAAAGCTGACTGTACATCATCCTTACCAGATCATAAGCAACAGGTGCTTTAGCATCTACAATCAAGTCAGCCTGTGCCAATTTCTTCAAGGTCTCTTGTAAAAAAGGGTAATAACGATGATTAATTAAATAAACAGTTACTCCTTCCATAACTATCTCATAAACCCCAGAATTAGTAAATAGCTTCCAATACAACAAATTTCCTCCATTTACTGCATCAAATATGGGATCAAACAGTTCATGCTCATACATCCTATGCATGCACTCCCAGATCACCCAATCCTTCTCTACACCATCTACAGTGGGAGGATTTGCAGCAAAGGTCTTCTTCAAAATCTTCCACAGATCATCTAAGTCCTCACTATCTAAAGTTTGAAACATGATATTTAAGCTTAGAAATGTCTGTGCTATATTGTCAGCTCTTGTAAGCTTCCACCAAGTCATCCCCTTGTGTTCATAAACAACATACTCCACTATGGCAAACTTTTTCCCAAACTCACTAGGTGAAATTTCATCATTTTCTTGCACAATTAGCTACTTATCTATTTCTTCATTTGAGGGACACTGAGTCTCCTTAGTAACTATACCAACTTTTTCCATCCTCTTGAGTCTTTTGGCTGCTCTTTGTGCATTGAGTACAAATCTCTCAATTGCTGGAAAACTTGCACCTGCTTGAGATGATGCACCTGCTTGTGATGATGCACCTGCTTGTGAAGATGCACCTGCTTGTGTTGATGCACCTGCTTGTGTTGATGCACCTGCTTGTGTTGTTTCCACTGTTGTTCCTTCAGCCTTTCTTTTTCTGGATTCCCTAGCTCTCTGTAACACTTCATTTTGCCTCCTGAGATACTCAGCTTCCTTAGGAGTGTTGATAGCTATGAAGTCTTCCACATTTAACTCTCTTAGAACTGGTCGGAATGCCTTCTCTATCTCCTCAAAGTCATGTCTCTGAGATGACCATCAGTCCACTTCTTGTGTCTTTTAAGTAAAACTTTGTAGTGTGCCAGCCTCCCCTTCTTAGACCTCAAATATTTTTCCTTCTGAATCTGATTTGCCCTTCTTTCCAGATATTCATTTTGATACTTGTAAACTAAACAAATCAGTTCATACCTGTCTTCCAAAGGAGCATTTACTAACTCCTTTTCCCATTGATCTAGAAATTCTTGAACATGAGGCACCCTATCATCCAATTCTCTATGCATGATTTCAATCTGCTTAAGCATCTCTTTGGGCCTCATCTTTTGCATTCTCTGATCCTACATATCAATCTCTTCTTGTTAAAGTCTAAGAGCTACCTGTTCATCATATTCTTCTAGAGCCCTTTGCTGTTCAGGAGTTATGTGCTTGTATTTTCTCTTGGGTTGTTCAACCATTATCACTTTTCCCTTGTCTTTTGGATCCACTGCTGGTGTTGGTTTGGCTTTAGGTGTAGGTTCTCCAATTCTAATTCCCTTCTGAGCTGGTTGCCATCTATTCTTCCTAACAAATGTTTGAGTGATAGGCTTAGCAGGGGAAAAACTTACAGCAGGGGGATCAGTTATAGCAGGGGAAATTTTTAAAGCAGGGGCTTCTTCTTCATTACCCATAGTCAACAATGTTTAAGCAATCTCTTTTGTGGCACTCCCCTTATCACTTCCTTTCTCAGAACTTCCTTTCTCAGTCCCTTTCTCAGCACTTGCTACCTTTCCTTGTTTAAGATCCTGTTCACCAGGATATGTATACCACTGAGTAGATTCATCTGTGTTAGGAACTTCCTCCCCTTTGGAAGCATCCTCATCTGTAGATATGATAAGCTTGGGCTTTCTCCTCCCCTCAAGTGTAGCAAGTCTGGTTTCCAAATTATTCATAACTAGACCTTGCTTTTTGACAGTTTGTACAAGTTGTGCATTTTGCTTTTTCAAGCTAATGCACATATTCGTCAATTCCAAGATGTACAAAGGTTGCATTCTGCTCTCAACCCTAGAAGGGGATTGCTCCCCTCTTTTGGTATCACTGAGTGAGGGAGAGGAATTACTGATGGTGTCACTATCCTGCTCACCCCTTGAGGATGAGACAATAGTGGCAGCCAAACCCTCAGTGTGCTCCAACCTTTTAGTGGCAGCCAAACCCTCAGTGTGCTCCAAACCCTCAGGGTACATACAAAATTTAGTATTGCTTGTGACATTTTTGAACATTCCTTTGAAAATCATTTGAGAAAAACAGTACTTTCTCCTTGTTGCTAAGCATATCAGGGCAGAAGCAACTTCACTTCCAAATTCATTAAAAGCAGTGGTGTTAGGTGACAAACATTGTAAGATTGTATGAATCAAATATTTCCAATGTGGGGAAAACTGACCTTTAGCAAACTTACATTTTTGATCATCAGAAATAGTGTACCCCAATTTAACAAGACCCTCAAAGATTTCAGCATCAGGTAGGTTGGTTATCCCATCCTCATCATCCAAAACAAGCTTGTCTCTGATGGAGGCAAGTGTAATCACCTTGGGATGACCATCTACTGTGCTTTGAATTATTACCTCTCCATCCACTATTTTGGTCATTGATTTAGACCAAAAATCCTGGATGTGTGAGGTGTAAATCCTGGGATTGATGAGAAGAGCCACTCTAAAATATGAAGATTTTAGAAAAGCCACTGCATCAATGAATTATGCTGGTTCATCATGTAAAAGAGCAATTTGATTATGATTAGCAGCAATTTTGAGAGACATGATAAATGTTTGAAAACTTTTGAAGGTTTATAATGGTGAAAGTTGGGTGGGATTTAGTCGGGGGAGAGAGATGGACCTGTTGGTTAAGGGAATTAAGTTTTTATAGGCGAGTTAAAGAGCTGTGATTGGACCAAATTTTCAAATTGCAAAAATATCAAAGATAAATCTTGATAAAAAAGTAATTTGTTTGAAATAATAAAGAAAAGATTACCAATCAGCAAAGAAAGCGCCTTAAATATCTTTTGAAAAGAATAAAATATTCCCTAACCAAAATTTCAGCACGCAGGCCCAACGGCTATAAGCAGGGTAACAGTATTGTCGGTCAACGGTCAAACAGAGGGATGTTGATCAAGTAGGGGAATCAAAAGTTGAAAGCAGGGGAAACTTTCCTAGGGGTATTAGACTAATCATGAAGAGACCAATGCTAATTAGCTCTGCTCTAATGTATACCCTTGTAAACACAAGGTAGATAGACAAAAATTGAAGAGTCCTCCATTCAGCAAAGTTCTAAACATAAAGAGTTAACACATAAGCAACCCTGCACCTGGTCAACCCAAGAAAATAAGCATACCCTAGTCACCATCCATACCTTTCCTTTACCTATGGTCAGTTAGTCTTGGCAATGTGTACTAAACATCTGAATCTAGACAGCAAGTTGTTGAATAAAGAAGTGTAAGTACACATTACAGTGCCTCAAGGCTTCAGGATTCTGACAAGCTTAGCAACAAGTTTTCATCATTCTGAAACCTTACTCACCAGTGGATATGATCTAGAATCATATATGAGTATCCTAAGGATACCCTAAATCCTAAAGGTGTGGCCTAACCTCCCCTAATACATATACCTGATTCTCCCATGAGTGTAGCATGCACCATTTGAATCTCTGCATTGTTAGTCTAAAACCACATATGACCACTTTTAAAAAGAACAAACCCAACTTAAGAGAAGAACTCTTAGCAGGGGAATGAACCCCAACAGGGGAATCTTTGTTCAAAAGCAGTGGAATGAAAAGTGATGGAAAAAGTGACTAACATATATACAACAATAGCAATAAAGCAATCATGGGTATACAAGACCAAATAAACATCAATTTTTAGGGAGAAACCATTCCAATACTTGCAACCAAGTACTGAAACCTCCCACTTCAAAAGCTTTTGTCAAAAAATCAGCAACATTAAGTTCTGTATCAATTATCTCTGGGACAATCAACCCTTTTTCAAAACAATATCTGATAAAATGATGTCTTATTGCAATATGTTTAGTCTTACTATGAAAAACATGATTTTTAATAATGCAAATGGTGTTGTTATTGTCAATAAATATCTTGGTTTTAAGAAAATTGTACCCATAATCAAGCAGATGGTTCTGAACCCAAAGAACTTGACCACAGCATGCAGCAGCTGCTACATACTCAGCTTCAGTTGTGGATGTGGCCAGAATAGTCTGCTTCTTACACTGCCAAGATATGAGCCTGCTCCCCAAAAATTGGCATCCACCTGTTGTAGACTTCCTATCATTGTTGTCACCAGCATAGTCACTATCTGAGTAGGATATCAGCTCAAATGGTGACTCCTTGGGATACCAAAGTACTAAAGTTGGATGACACTTTAGATACCTAAAACTTATCTTCACAGCAAATAGATGACACTCTGTGGGTGCTACTTGGTATCTTGCACATAGACAGACTGCAAACATGATGTCAGGTCTTAAAGCTGTAAGATACATGAGAGATCCAATCATAGACCTATAATTCCTGACATCAATAAGCTTTCCAGGACCATCTTTTCCCCAAGGATGATCCTTATCCATTGGAGTGGAAACTTTCTTTCCTTCACACATGCCAAACTTCTTCACAATTTCAGCCATATATTTGTCTTGTGAGATGAATATCCCATCTTTCCTCTACTGAACTTGTAACCCCAAAAAGAAGTTGAGTTCACCGATGGCACTCATTTAAATTTGTCATGCATCAACTTTGCAAACTCTTTGCTAAGCATAGAGTTTGTGGATCCAAAGATGATGTCATCAACATAAACTTGTACCAAAAGAAAGTCACCCTTCTTTTTCTTGATAAACAGGGTCTGGTCAATTTTCCCCCTGTTGAAGCCATTATCCAACAGATATTTAGAAAGAGTTCCATACCAGGCCCTGGGATCTTGGTGAAGTCCATACATAGCCTTCTCACCTTGTACACTTTGTCTAGGTGTTCTAGGTCTTCAAACCCTGGAGGTTGCATAACATAGACTTCTTCATCAATGGTGCCATATAAAAAGGCACTCTTAACATCCATTTGGTACACTGTAAAGTCCATGAATGAAGCATAAGCAAGAAACAGTCTAATGGCTTCAATCCTGGCTACTAGAACAAAGACTTCCTCATAATCAATGCCTTCTTCATGTGTATATCCCTGTGCCAACAATCTTGCTTTGTTTTTGACAACAATACCCCTCTCATCCTTTTTGTTCCTGAGCACCCACTTTGTCCTAATAGGCCTTACCCATTTTGGACAATCTACCAGAATCCAAACTTCTTGAATGTCAAACTGTAAGAGCTCCTCTTGCATAGCTTCAACCCAACTTGGATCATTTTAAGCCTGAAAAATCTTCTTTGGCTCTTCTTGTGACAAAAATGTAGTAAACAGACAACATTACATGTTGTCATGATTAAACTTCATAGTGATGTTTACAATGAAGCTGTGTTCCTTTGCTGAATACCTTGTATGTTTAGGAGCTTCAGGATCACCAATGATTTGTGACAAGGGGTGATCTTTATTGATTCTATAGGTAGGATGCATGCTCATGATTACTTCTGTTTCATCCTCTTCCAAATCAGAATTGATGGGGCTATCTTGATTGGGAAAGAACTCCTCAAAAGAGCTTCCAAATGATACCTCATGACCTAGAGATGGATGCTGATGAGCTGAATGCAGCTCTGAATAACTTGGACCTCAACTCCTAATTATTCTGCTTCCACTGTTGGACATGAGTGGACCACCAGAGATAGGTGAAGATGAGGAAATGAGTGGGGATTCTCTTTCTTCATCATTAACATCATTGATAGCTGGATCCTTGGTAGCAGGGGAAGCAATTGATCTAGCAGGGGAATCCTGGATTCCACTGCTTTCAGCCATTCCACTGCTTTTAGGAGTTGACTTAGCAGGGGAAGAGATTTGCTGTTCTTTCCTTTGAGATGTATTATCTTCTTCACCTATTTTTGGAGCAGCTTCAATGGGAAACAGTGAGGGTACATTCATATACCTCAATGGTGGTTTCTCCACACAAGTTAGTTCTTTAGTACCTGAAATATTAGTATTTTGCAGAGCAACGGGTACATAATTCATAGACTTTAAAAGAACTTCAATATCAAAGAACCAATCAGGACCTGTTTGTACATCTTCAGGCTTGTCTTCAAGAAAATCTACATGAAGATTTTCTGTCACTTTGCTTGTCTTCTTGTTGAATACCATATATCCCTTGCTGTTTAATGAATAACCAACAAAGTACCCATCATCCCCCTTTTCACTGAACTTGCCTAGATTGTCAATTATGTTCAAAATGATCACATGACATCCAAATGGTCTAAAGAAGTCAATTAAAGGGAGGTCTTCCATTGAACAACTGATAAGGGGTCTTGTTGTGTGCCTTAACCACCAAGGCCCTGTTTTGAACATAACAAACAATGGCTACAACCTCAGCCCAAAAGATAACTGGAATCTTGGAATCAGATAGCATAGTCCTTGCAGCTTCAATAAGTGTCATGTTCCTTCTTTCTGCAACTCCATTCTGTTGAGGTGTTCTTGCTATACTGAATTCTCTCTATATTCCTTTGTTTATGCAGAAAGTGTCCAATTTCTTATTTCTAAATTAACCACCATTGTCTGATCTCATGGTTACTACCCTCATACTTTTGGAAAGTTTAATCTTATTGATGAACCTAATGAGTACATCTGCTTTGTCACTCTTTTCAAACAGAAAGAATGTCCATGTGAATCTTGAAAAATCATCAGTAATCACTAGGCAGTACCATTTCTTCATTATGCTTGCCACATAAGTAGGACCAAAAAGATCCATATGCAGTAATTCCAATGGCTTGGTAGTGGACATACTTGTTTTTTATTTGCAAGATGCTCTATGTTGCTTCCCTTTTAGACAAGCAGCACAAGTATGATCATTGGCAAAGGACTTGGAAGGAAGACCATGAACCAGATTATATTTTACCAGTTTGTTCATGTTCTTAAAATTAAGATGACCAAGTCTTCTATGCCATTTCTTACATTCATCAACTAAGGCTTTGGCAATGAAACAGGTTTCATTGTCTTGAAGAGAGATGTCCTTGAGATGAATTGTGTACATATTCTTTTGTCTTGGTGTTCTGAGTACAATAGGAGTGTTGGGTGGTAAGACAAACTCCTTCCCTAACACCAGACATTCAGTATTTGTAAACAAGACAAAATTCTTGTTATCAGTCATTTGTGACACACTGAAGAGATTGTACTTGAGCTCTTTCACCAAGTAAACATTGTCAAAAGTCATCCCATTGGTGACAATAGTTCCTTTTCCTATGATTGTTCCATGCCCATCTCCAAAAGAAACACCATCATTGTCATGCAGGGGAACAAAGTTAGACAGATAAGATTTATGTCCAGTCATGCTCCTTGAGCATCCACTATCCTAATATGCTTTATCATCCCTGGTCTTCTTTGTCATCTGTAAAAAGAAAAACAATTTAGTTTTTCTTGGGGACCCAAGCCATTACAGACTTAGATCTACCTCGTGTATCAATATAGGATAGCCTATCAAAGACTAGAGATACACCATTGGACTGAGCACCCCTTTTGGGTACCCAAACCAAACGAGCTGAGGATTTCACAACTTTTACCCACTTACCCATGTTCCTAGAGGGCAAAACTTTGCTAGTAGGGGATACCCCAGATTTAGCAGGGGAATCCCTATGCTTGGCAGAGGGAACCCATCTTTTGTTTTGGCCTCTATTGATGTGTTGGTAAGGTCTAGAGACAGATTTATATGCATTATGAGGTGCTGGGTTGGTCATGGAAGTGCTGGTCTTGGGATATGCATTATTCACCTTCTAATAAGTGTGTAAACACGTAACCTTTTACCACTTATTTCCAATAATAACAAGACCAAAACGTGTATTTTATGTCGTAAAAGTCAAAATTATGCGTGGTTTGTGTTTTTATTGTGTTTCAGGATAAAAATATGAAAAAGGGAGAAAACACGGGCAATCACAGGTTTTTATCGAAGAAAAAGAGAAAAGACGAAGTCAAAAGATCAAGAGTGCAAAAAGAACGGAAGTCCAAGGCCTATTCTGAAGATTTATCGAAGGAAAAGTCTAAAGACGGAAGTTTAATGAAGTCGAAGAAGTAAATCTAATTAAAGTAGAAAATTATAAGACGAGTTCAATTAATATCGACAAATACCGAGACGACGTCGAGAAAGACAAAGAATTTAAATCGAGTCGAGACGAGAAGAAAGAAAAAGGAAGCAACACATGCACCTCCCCACCTCCTATATATACCCTCCTAATGTGTCATTAGGAGGGTGTTAGTTAGTTAGCTAGCTAGTTTATTTTTTTTCTTTTGTAGTTTTAATTTTTATAGAGAGAGTGCTTAACTTTCTCTTACTAGAATTTCATCTTTTCTTTTCTTTCATGTTTAAGCTTTGATTTAATCTTGTATTATGGAATCATTAATCTACAAGTTCAAGTTTAAGCTTTTCATCCTTTAATCTCTTTCTACCTTTCTTGATTTTGTTTATCTTTGATTCGTGATAATTTTGATCTTGTTTAGTTTTGATGTTTGATTGATTAAAAAGTTTATCTTTTTATTCATCTCTAAGTTTTAATATGAATTGAGCTTTGAGCTTATCATGCTTATTGGTTTATTTTGTATTTATCTTATTAACTTTTAAGGTTTCTTAAAGGTTTCGTCTTTTTAAAGTTTGATCTAAAAAGTTGCTTATTTAGTGTTTTGAAAAAGTTCTTAATCGTGCTTATTAACTCTTTTCATTATAAGTTTAGCAAAGTTTGGATTGTGCTTTTTAAAAACGGAGCTTATTAATTTAGCTTATTACGGATTCCATTCCATCGGAAAGGTAAACCCTTTTCCGACGTGTTATTCCGATACCTTCATCGGATTAGGGTTTGATATTCCGACGCAAGTATTCCGATACTTTGTATCGGATTAGGGTTTTGGATTCCGATCGTTTTTCCGATCAACATTCCGACTATAGTGTTTATTGCTTCATTCCGATAGCTTTGGTTTATCATTATTCCGATAGTTACTTTTTCTTACATTCCGACCGATTTGTTTTCCGATAGTGTGATTCCGATAGTTTTCTATATTCATTATTCCGATGCTTTCATAGTTATTCCGACGTGCTTTCCGATCAACATTCCTACAGGATTCCGACGGGTTTAAGATTTTAGTTTTATAAAGTTTCAAGTTTTAAATTTTCTTTTAAGTTTTTAATCATTTATTTTTAACTAGTAATTTTTAGTTTAATTTTAACTTTTAAAGTTTTTTTTACTGAACAACATTTTCATATTTTCTATTAGTTTAAAATAGATAATCAAACCATTTTATTTTCCACCAAGAACGACTGAGTCGCACTTTTAACTAGTAATCAATTCGAAAAGACCAAGACAATAACTTTTTACATACAAAATCTCTTGTATTAAATGGCGCCGCTGCCGGCTCTTTTCGTTAAGATTAACAGTTTTTAGTGAGAGACGCGTTGGATTTTGGGATCCGTTCACTTTTAAACGTTATTTTTCGTGTCAAAAATTTTTAAAAATCCATAAAAATGAAAAATTTTCAAAAATTCAAAAAAATAGAAAAACATAAAAACATCAAAAGTATTTCTTGTCTATCTTTCTTTTCTTTTTGTAGGTGTGTATGTGTACCCGTGCTCGTAAGAAGAAAGCAATTCAAGCCGAAGTCGAAACTCCACCTATTGTCACCATGGACAATCGACCAATGATCGAGCTTTTGCAATCGCAAGTAAGAGGCAACACCGATGCTATTGTCATACCCGAGATTGGAGGCAACAACTTTGAACTTAAATCCGGTTTCATTCAAATGGTCTCTGCTCAACCATTCTTGGGGCATACACTTGATGATCCTCATGACCATATCAAAAGGTTCCTTCAACTCACTAATACGGTCAAGTATAATGGGGTTTCACAAGAGGTGATTCGTTTGCAACTTTTCCTTTCTCTTTAGAGGGACAAGCCCGCCATTGGCTTGATAAGGAACCGCCACAAAGTATTCTTACGTGGTCGGATTTAGAGACCAAATTCATCAACTACTTTTTCCCACCCTCACGTACTACCGCTTTGCGGAATGAAATCATTAACTTTGAACAAAAGTACGGTGAGACATTTAGTGAATCTTGGGACCGTTTTAAGGAACTTTTAAGAAAGTGTCCACAACATGGTTTCACAAAAGTACATCAAATTAATACTTTTTACAATGGTTTAAGCATGAATGACCAAGATTCACTAAATAGTGCCTCGGGGGGTAACATTTTGGTTAAGTCTTCTAATGCCGCGTGGGACATTATTGAGAATAAGTCTAGAGTGAAAACTAAGAGTGTTTGGGCTAATGTGGCTAGTGCTAGTACTAGTGACGCCGACAAGAGAATTGATAAGCTTACTTCGATTGTTGAAACACTTGCTCTACAAACCGCTAACAATACCAAAAGCATCAATGCGCAAGTTAATGCTTTGAGCCAGTCATGTGAAATATGCGGGGTTTCTCATTCATACACCGATTGTCCTTCGACTCATGACAATCCGGAAATGTGTATGCCGCTAACGATAACTTTTCTACGGGAGGCTATCAAGCACGTCCTCAAGGTGACCGCAATTTGCTCAGTTATCGTTCAAACAACTTCCTTTCACCACCCGGTTTTCCCCCAGAAAACCCAAACAACCTCAATCGCAACAATCAAAACCAAACTCGAGCTCCAAATCAATATCAAACCTAAAGAAACCCATATCCACCTCAAGGAAACAACCACGTTTACCAACAACCCGCTTATCAACCACCTACCTACCATGCTCTTCCTCTCACCCAACCCACCGCATTTAATCACGAGGTTGAAACTTACATGAGGGCTAATGATGCGATAGTGCAGAATCTTCAGCGGCAAATCATCAACTTAAAAGGAGATATGGCGAAACAAGGGAATGATCTTCGAGCCGATATGCGAAACTCTTTGAGCAGTCAAACGAATGACTTAAGGGATATGATGGCTAGTTTCTTCCAAAGTAATCAAGCCTCTGGTTCGGGTTCTCTACCGAGTAACACCGTTGCTAATCCAAGAGGGAGATGAAAGCAATCACCACCCGAAGTGGCAAAGGTTTAAAGGAACCCGAGATTCCTACACCTACACCAGTGATTGTGACAAAGAAAAACGAGTCCCCTTCTCCAATTCCTCCAGCTTCTACTTCCACCCCTCCACCACCCAAGGATGTGAGTGAGAATTCCATACCAAATCCTTCATCTCAACCCAATATACCTTATCCCTCAAGGTTGATGAAAGAGAAGTTGAAGAACAAGGATGATATTCAGGTTTCTAACTTCCTTAAAATGTTTAAACAACTGAATTTCAACATCTCCTTTGCCGAGGATCTCGCTCACATACCGAAATATGTTAAAATGTTTAATGATCTTCTCAGTGATAAGGAGAAACTTCTTGATATTGCTCAGACCCAACTTAACGAGAATTGCTCCGCAGTGCTCTTAAGGAAATTACCCACCAAACTTGGTGATCCGGGTCGTTTTCTCGTTCCTTGAAACTTCCCCGGGGTAGAGAATTGTATGGCCCTAGCCGATCTAGGTGCTAGTATAAACTTAATGCCATTAAGTGTTTGGAAACAATTATCTCTACCCGAGCTAGTCCCCACACGAATGACTTTGGAATTATCTAACCGTACGGTTGCTTATCCGGTGGGGATAGCCGAAGATGTCTTCGTCGGTGTCGACAAATTCACCTTTCCGACGGATTTTGTTGTCGTTGACTATGAGATGGATCCCCGTGTTCCGTTAATCGTTGGACGTCCATTCTTGAGGACCGGTCGCACTCTCATTGATGTAGCTGCGGGCGAATTAATCATGAGAGTTGGTGACGATAAAATCGTCTTCAACATGGGTAAACTTTCTAAGCAACCTTATGAACACGAGAGTGTTAATTTCATTGACGTTCTTGATGAGGCTTGTGAAGAGCATTTCAGAGACGCTTGTAAAAGTGGTTCTTCTTCTCTACCCATTGTTGAGACCGTTGCCTCTATTGCTCCTTCGCTGACTCCATTTGGAGAAAGTGATTTCCTTTTGAAAGAATTTAAAGCAACTTTGGGGGATGTGGACTTACAGTATGACGATTCTCCCTCCAATTGGGATGAAGACATTCGTACCATTGAGAAACTTCTCAATGAGGACCATATTTCTCCACCATCTCCTAAGGAAATCTTTATCGATGATCCGAATTTGACTACGCCTTCTATCGAAAATCCTTCGGATTTAGAGCTTAAGGATTTACCGTCTCATCTCGAATATGTTTTCCTTGAAGACAATAAGAAATTACCCGTCATCATCGCTAAGGACTTGAAAGAAGAAGAAAAATCTCGACTTATCAACGTTCTGAAGAATCATAAGAAAGCAATTGCCTGGAAAATTTCCGACATCCGCGAAATTGATCCGAACTTTTGTACTCATAAAATTCTCATGGAAGATGATTTTAAACCCGCAATCCAAAGCCAAAGAAGGGTTAATCCTAAAATTCATGACGTCATCAAGAAAGAGGTTATCAAACTTCTAGATACCGGAATGATTTACCCTATCTCGGATTCGCCATGGGTTAGTCACGTCCATTGTGTGCCTAAGAAAGGCGGAATAACCGTTGTTCCCAATGAAAACAACGAGTTGATTCCTACTCGACTTGTCACGGGTTGGCGAGTTTGCATAGACTATCGTAAGCTTAATGATGCCACTCGCAAGGATCATTTTCCTCTTCCTTTCATGGATCAAATGCTCGAGCGTCTAGCGGGTAATGACTATTATTGCTTCTTAGACGGTTTTTTTTGGGTATTTTCAAATTCCCATCGATCCTAAAGACCAAGAGAAAACCACATTCACTTGTCCTTATGGAACATTTGCTTAAAAAAGAATGCCTTTCGGCTTATGAAATGCTCCTGGGACTTTCCAAAGGTGTATGATGGCTATCTTCCATGACATGGTTGAAGAAACTATGGAAGTCTTTATGGATGATTTCTCGGTCTATGGTGATTCTTTCTCTACTTGCCTTACGAACTTAGAACGTATGCTCAAACGGTGTGAAGACACTTGTCTTGTTCTTAATTGGGAAAAATGCCATTTCATGGTAAAAGAAGGCATTGTTCTAGGTCATAAAATCTCCAAAGCCGGCCTTGAAGTTGACCGTGCTAAAGTCGATGTGATTGCTAAATTGCCTCCACCTTCAACCGTGAAGGGTGTGAGAAGTTTCCTTGGTCATGCGGGCTTCTATCGTCGTTTCATTCAAGATTTTTCTAAGATTGCTCTCCCGATGACCCACCTCTTGGAAAAAGATACTCCTTTCATCTTTTCTAAAGAGTGTCTCGAATCTTTCAATCTTATTAAGGATAAGCTAACTAAGGCACCGGTCTTGGTTACCCCTAATCGGGAGTTACCTTTTGAATTGATGTGTGATGCTAGCGACTTTGCTATTGGAGCGGTTTTGGGCCAAAGAGTGAACAAACACTTCCAACCAATCCATTATGCTAGCAAGACAATGACGGGGGCTCAATTGCATTATACCACTACCGAAAAAGAGCTTTTAGTTGTAGTGTATGCTTTTGGGAAATTCCGCCCCTATCTTGTTCTTTCCACCACCATTGTCTATACCGACCATTCCGCGTTGAAGTACTTGTTAATTAAACAAGATTCCAAGCCAAGACTTCTTCGTTGGGTTTTACTCCTTCAAGAATTCAAAATCGAAATTCGTGATAAAAAGGGAGCGGAAAACCTAGCTACGGATCATCTTAGTAGAATCGAGGATCCTTATCAAGGGGAGCTCCCAAATCAAGAGATTAATGACTCTTTTCCCCTTGAGGCCTTGATGTCTATTAACTCCAATATTGATGAAACCCCGTGGTTTGCGGACATTGCAAACTATTTGGCGGGTGGAATTCTCATGGAAGGGTTAATGTCCCATCAAAAGAAAAAGTTCTTTAAGGACATTAAGCACTATTTTTGGGACGAACCTTATCTTTTCAAGCAATGTGTAGATCTTGTCATTTGTCGGTGTGTTGATGGGCCGACAGCTTTACTAATCCTTGAAGCTTGCCATAAAGGACCCACCGGCGGTCACTTTGGTCCTAATTACACCGCGAAGAAAGTTTTCGACTCTGGATTTTATTGGCCCACCATTTATCATGACGCTCATGAAATGGTTAAACATTGTGATGCTTGCCAAAGACAAGGCAAGATCACACATAAAGACGAGATGCCTCAAAATTTCATACAAGAATGTGAAATATTTGATGTATGGGGTATCGAATTTATGGGGCCATTTCCATCATCCAAAGGGAACAAGTACATACTCGTAGCCGTTGACTACGTATCTAAATGGGTTGAAGCAAAGGCTCTCCGTACGAACGATGCGAGGGTGGTTATGAACTTTTTGAAGCAGCTTTTTGCTCGATTAGGTGTTCCTCGTGCTATCATCAGTGACCGCGGGACTCATTTTTGCAATGATCAATTTGCTCGAGTCATGGCTAAGTATGGTGTCAATCACAGTCTTTCCACCGCTTATCATCCCCAAAATAATGGTCAAGCCGAGATATCTAACCGTGGACTGAAGCGAATTTTAGAGAGAACTATGGGAGAGCATCGTGCCTCGTGGGCCGATAAGTTAAATGATGCTTTGTGGGCTTTCCGTACCGCATATAAGACGCCGATAGGTTGCACTCCATATCGTCTTGTGTACGGGAAGGAATGCCACCTCCCTATTGAGGTGGAACATAAGGCGTACTAGGCCTTGAAGTGGGCCAATTTTGATATCAACAAAGCCGGTGATCTTCGGAAGATTCAACTCAAAGAGCTAAATGAACTGAGGAATGAAGCTTATGAGAATTCATTGATCTACAAGGAGAAAACCAAGATCATCCATGATGCAAGGATTAAGAACCGAGAGTTTCACGTTGGTGATCAAGTTTTACTCTTTAACTCTCGGTTGAAGATCTTCTCGGGCAAGCTAAAGAGCCGTTGGTCTGGTCCATTCACCGTTGCCAAAGTCTTCCCATATGGCACCATTGAGCTTTCTCAACCAAATGGGCCTAATTTTAAAGTGAATGGCCAGCGTGTGAAGCTGTACTTTGGTGAGGACATCTCTCATGAGATGATTCCATCCCTCACCACGTTTCCCTTGAATTAGTTCTGGGTCGAGTCAGGCTCGTGACTCGGTAAACAAAAACAAGCGCTTATCGGGAGGCAACCCGTTGATCTATCCTTTACCGTTTTCATAATAAGTGTAGGGGGAGCCCCGTAGGTGTTTGTTGTCTTGTTTCTTATGATGTGCATGGATTAAAGTTTCAAAGAGCATTTTTGATGACATTTGACGACCGTGATCCCGTGCACCCGTCTTCCCGGTTCTATCCTAAACTGTCGTGATTCAATATTTCATATCTTATATGTTCACATTGAGATCACTATAGTTGTCCTTTCCTTAGAAAGATTTAAACAACGTGCACAATGTCCTAAGTGTAGGGGAGTTTACTCCCACAAGCTTAAACATTAAGGACAATGTTTATATCAAGTGTAGGGGGGACGTTTATCGAAGTAAGTGGGCTTTTCCATTAATTTGTCCTCATTTTAACCGAAAAATTTGATTTTTCAACATTTTTAAAAAATTTTAATCTATTTTAGCCTAGTAGTTTTTCCTTTGTTATCATTATTTACTTTCTTTGCTAAAAATAAAGTTTAATAAAGTGGTTTTAAATTTTCAAACGTTGTGAATCTTTTGACTCAACCCGAGTTTACTTATCTAAGTTTACTCTAGCTAGTATCCTTAACGTGTTTAAGTCAAGTTTTGCTAGGCTTTTATATAGGGAACTTTAAAACGCGAAAGTCTTAACCCTTACGGGTTAAGAACAAGAACTTTTTGCAAGTTCCTATAATTGATCCTAGAAATTCGTTTATCAAGGGAACTTTAAAATGCGAATTCTAAACTTGAAAAAGTCTAAGAGTTTGCAAGATCCTATAGATGACTTGAAAACCCAAAACTTTGATTTAATTGGCTAAGCATCCACGAGTCTCATTCCTTGAGATTTTAAATTGTGGAGAACGACAGATGATATATTCAATTATAATTTTGGTATTCTTTCGTGAATTTATGTGAGTTGATTATAAGCTTTTTCTCCCATCGCTTGTTAATAAATATATTTTCAATAAATAAGGTTGTACGATTTGAAAAGTTACTTAGCTTCTAGCACAAGATCGTTTAAAAGTTGCTCGGTATTAATTAGAGTTCATAGCCAAGGCATAACTTATTGAAGCGGGATGCGAAGATTGGCGAGTCCGAAAAGGCCCTAACAAGGCATGAGGGCTACATTTTGTTGCTAAAGATCCCAAGTGATGTGAAGAATCATTTATCAAAAATCAATATGAAGGATCGAGACACACGACAAAGCAAATACTCCCCAAAAGATCATGGAGAAGTCTATCCGAAAAGACCTTAACAAGGTATGAGGATAAATAGATCCAAGTCCTAAAAGGAGGCGGATCGTTGTATATCAAAGTCCAAAATAAAGATTGGAGAAAAATGAAGAAGTCGTGGTCCAAATATGAAGAATCTCTCAAAAAGTTCAAGTGAAGAAATTCCTATTATGAAGATAAGACCATTATTTCATGAACGTCTCTCAAGATTCGAAGTATGAAGTCGCTGCCAAATATCGGTCCGAGAAAGGTCTCAAATCGTGAAGCGAGTTATGCCAAGATATGAAATTTAAGAGGTCCCGAGAAGTAGTTTTAAAAGATTTTGTCATTTAGCTAACTATTAATTAAATCGTCCCACTTTATTTTCGGCCTAAATAAACTATCGAAATAAGTCAAGCAATGCATCCTCGTGATCATTCAAGACAATATTAAAATATAAGAGATACACCTAGGAATAAGGGAGTCTAAATAAATAATTGGGCCACATGAGTTCGTGTTAGTTTGCTAACTTATAATAACAATGATCTCGTTTTTAAGCTTGGTATGGGGAACGTGAAACTTGAGGATGATGAACATTCATGACAACCAAAACCCCAATGTAAGTCTTTGATTTCTTTACTTGATTTTGTAAATATTTCTATCTTTTTAGTTTCCTTAATGTTTAGTACTTAATAAAGGCCAATGTGGGTTAATTATGATGAAAAATGTAAACCGTGCTTTGAAATTAATGCATTGCATGAGGGCATTGCAATAATCAAGTGTAGGGGATTTAATAAGTTTGTAAACACTTATCCTTTTACCACTTATTTCCAATAATAACAAGACCAAAACGTGTATTTTATGTCGTAAAAGTCGGAATTATGCGTGGTTTGTGTTTTATTGTGTTTCAGGATAAAAATATGAAAAAGGGAGAAAACACGGGCTATCACGGGCTTTTATCGAAGAAAAATATAAAAGACGAAGTCAAAAGATCAAGAGCGCAAAAAGAACGGAAGTCCAAGGCCTATTCTGAAATTTATCGAAGGAAAAGTTTAAAGACGGAAGTTTAATGAAGTCGAAGAGCTAAGTCTAATTAAAGTATAAAATTATAAGACGAGTTCAATTAATATCGACAAATCCCGAGACGACGTCGAGAAAGACAAAGAATTTAAATCGAGTCGAGACGCGAAGAAAGAAAAAGGAATCAACACATGCACCTCCCCACCTCCTATATATACCCTCCTAATGTGTCATTAGGAGGGTGTTAGTTAGTTAGTTAGCTAGTTTATTTTTTTCTTTTGTAGTTTTAATTTTTAGAGAGAGAAAGTGCTTAACTTTCTCTCACTAGAATTTCATCTTTTCTTTTCTTTCATGTTTAAGCTTTGATTTAATCTTGTATTTTGGAATCATTAATCTGCAAGTTCAAGTTTAAACATTTCATCCTTTAATCTCTTTCTACCTTTCTTGATTTTGTTTATCTTTGATTCATGATAATTTTAATCTTGTTTAGTTTTGATGTTTGATTGATTAAAAAGTTTATCTTTTTATTCATCTCTAAGTTTTAATACGAATTAAGCTTTGAGCTTATCATGCTTGTTGGCTTATTTTGTATTTAGCTTATTAACTTTTAAGTTTTCTTAAAGGTTTCGTCTTTTTAAAGTTTGATTTAAAAAGTTGCTTATTTAGTGTTTTGAAAAAGTTCTTAATCGTGCTTATTAACTCTTTTCATTATAAGTTTAGTAAAGTTTTGGATTGTGCTTTTTAAAAACGGAGCTTATTAATTTAGCTTATTACGGATTCCATTCCATCGAAAAGGTAAACCCTTTTCCGACGTGTTATTCCGATACCTTCATCGGATTAGGGTTTGATATTTCGACGCAACTATTCCGATACTTTGTATCGGATTAGGGTTTTGGATTCCGATCGTTTTTCCGATCAGCATTCCGACTGTAGTGTTTATTGGATCATTCCGATAGCTTTGGGTTACCATTATTCTGATAGTTACTTTTTCTTACATTCCGACCGATTTGTTTTCCGTTAGTGTGATTCCGATAGTTTTCTGTATTCATTATTCCGATGCTTTCATAGTTATTCCGACGTGCTTTCCGATCAACATTCCGACAGGATTCCGACGGGTTATTCCGACGGGTTTAAGATTTTAGTTTTATAAAGTTTCAAGTTTTAAATTTTCTTTTAAGTTTTTAATCATTTATTTTTAACTAGTAATTTTTAGTTTAATTATAACTTTTAAAGTTTTTTTTACTCAACGACATTTTCATATTTGCTATTAGTTTAAAATAGATAATCAAACCATTTTATTTTCCACCAAGAACGACTGAGTCGCACTTTTAACTAGTAATCAATTCGAAAAGACCGAGACGATAACTTTTTACATACAAAATCTCTTGTATTACCTTCCTTAGAGAAGGAACAACATACTTATCAGATACCTTGTTTCTCAAGGCAGGGGTAACATACTTGGCAGGGGAAAAGGATTTTGCTCCTGCATTCAGAAGAATTGCTTTTGGTTGCATGTCCTTTAAAGAATTTGCAGCCACCACTTCCATTGGTGCCTGACAGTCTTGATAAGTGTGATCAAAACTGCCACATGTGAAACAAGGTTTGGTGTTTATCACAAAGTCCTCTACCAATTGATGAGACTTTTGGTCATTCCAATTTCTCTGATTACCTCTAACAGACCTATACATACCAGCAATTTAACAGTGGACTTAGAGGACTTTGATCCAGTTTTAGATTTAGGTGAACTACTCTTAGAACTAGAATCGCTTCCAAAAAGTCCTTCTCTTGAAAAGAGAACAGGGTTATCAATTTTCCACTGTTTTAATGCAATTTGTTCCTTGTCAAAGTCCCTAACAGCACTGGTTTTCACTAGTGGTTCATCTGTTTCTAGATTATTAGGTATGTATGCACTTAAGTCAAGTTCAATATCTTCCTGCTTCTTGAAACAAGAGAGACCAGTTCAAGACAAATCTTTTCTAGGAAAAGGTGCATGAATATTAGCAGGTGGTGGTGGTATAGCAGCATGCTCATTTTTGACACCAAAACTTGTTTCGTCCCTAGGAGACTGTCCAATTTCAACTGCTTTAGTTAAATCTTTAGAAGATTTTCCAAAATTTTCAATAGTTTCTTCATCTATCCTTTTATTATATCTAAAAACTTCTAGTTCAGCAGTTAATTCCTTAATGGAATCATTATTTTCTTTAGCATCTCTCTCTAAAATCACAATGTGATCTCTATAATCACATTCTCTTTGTTTATACTCTCTTATGGTGGACTCTAGCTATTCTAAAGCACGTTTGTAGTTATCAAGGTCATTGTCACAATTAATGTAATCAACTTTTATCTTTCTTATTTGATCATTCAATGACTCAGTATTTTTCCTACAAGCTTTAGTACAATATGAATCGTCATATACCTCATTGTCTGAGCTAGAGCTTGACATGGCCATAAGAGCAAAATCTTCCTCTTTTTCCTCAGCAACCAAGGCTTGATTTCTTTCAACACTCTCTGTCATGGCACTCCAATCCCATCCACTTGCTCCATCTATCCCCTGCATGGCTACCATAGCCTTAACACCAGAATCATCATCCCTGCTTTCCTTCCTATAGTTGCTTCCAATCTTAGGTCCTCTGCATTCCCTAGCAAAATGACCTTTCTTGCCACAGTTGTAGCATTCAACCTTTGTTTTGTCAAATCCAGCTACATCAGAAGGATTGATGGAGATCTTCTTCCCATACTTCTTGTAAAACCCGTTGGCTCTCATACTGAGTAGAGCCATGTTCCACTTGATGTCCATTTCCTCCAGTCCTTGCTTACTGATTTGACTCAGATCTTCATGTAATACAGTAGATCCTTGTGGCCCTTGGGATGCTATGAAAGCACAAGCAGTGTCAAGGCTGAAAGTTGTAGGCCTTTCTTCATCATAAGATGATCCAGATCTAGTAGCAAGGGAATGAGTAGCAGGGCCAACTTCGATTCCACTGCCTTTGGAGATACCACTGTTGTTAGATATGAACGCCATGTTAGCAGGGGAATCAGCAGATCCACTTGAATTGGTGGGGATGGTTCCTAATGACTTCATTTCATTGACCACTGGCTCAAAAACTTTCAAGTTATTGTATATGTCATCAATGTTCTTGTCGTCTATGTCATCCCTATTCTGCCAAATAGCTTTGTAGACGAACCATTCTTTTTGAAGACTGTTAAGAAATCTGGTATTCACCTGCTCTCTTATCACTTCTATTTCAAACAACTCCAACTGAGCAACCAGATCTTGAAGCCTATTGTAGATAGCACCAATTGCTTCATCACCAATTGCTTTGAAAGAAGCAAATTGATCAAGCATTTGATTCTTCTTCTTCTTCTTTGTGGCTTCATTTCCTCCAAAGGTTTTGCCTATTGCTTCCTAGAGTTCCTTAGTTGTTTTGTACTTTCTGAATCTTAGCTGATGTCTATCGGGTAGAGCCAACAACAAGGAGCTGTGAGCCCTGACATCATGCCTTCTTGCCAGTATCTCCTTATCAGCAAGGGCAGCAGACTTCTTCTTGGCTTCACTTTTGGAGCCTTCAGCTTTTTCTTCTCCCTTATCCTTTTCTTCAACTTGTACAGTCTTTGGAAATTGATCACCAAATTCTATGATTTCCCATAGAACATAGTATTCCATTTTAAGGTATTGTTGAATTCTGAATTCCTATAGTTTAAAGTTTTCAGGATCCAGAATGGGTAGTTTGAGAGCATTGTTGTTGGTTAAGGATGGATGAGAATCTGAAGACATGGTTGTTGTTGATTGTGTGAGATGTTTTGTTCTTGGTTTAATCAAAGTTTCTCAACAAGCTCTTATACCACTTGTTGATCCTAAACTCAGATCTTAAACCTTAGCTTGTTTAAGGGTTGTGATAGAGAGAATAGAATCAATCTAACACTAGAGAAACTTTGCAATACAAAGTAACTAAACAAGATGTGGAATGTAGTGTTTAGCACAAGAACAAATGGTTAAAGCAAACGTTAAACTTTAATATATCAAAGATATACGAATACCCAATAATGGTATTAGGGTTACAAAAACCTTGAAGTATAAAATGAAAGACAACAGAGAAAGACACACTTTGCATGATAACCTAGTGGGTCCTTTTATAGTACAAGGACTCACGTACAAGATCACTACTAACAAACTTGGAAAGTATCTCGGAGTAGTAACTGAAACGCGTTATAATCTATTCCAAGCTTATCTGTAGCAGCAGGATCTTTGACTTCAACAGGGGAACCAATCCTCCTTCCTTTGTTATTTAGTAGGGGGAACTTACTCTAGCAGGGGAAACTCTGACCAACTAGCAGGGGTAACTAATACACTTATATTTATTCCCAACATAGTCCTTTTCCTTTACAGTACTTATGTTTGTGTGTGATGAGCTTATACTTTGGGGTACCGATGTCTGTTTCCGGTATTTCCTTTTATGGTCATGTAATGTTTTAAGACATTTTCCTTGTATGCTTTGATGACACGCTATAATCACGCGTGACATTCCATTTTCCAAAATGGGGCGTTACAATATATATATATATATATATATATATATATATATATATATATATATATATATATATATATATATATATATATATATATATATATATATATATATATATATATATATATATATATATATATATATATATATATATATATATATATATATATATATATGCATATATATATATGTATATATATATATATATATATATATATATATCTATAATATATATATGGGGCTAAGTTTGACATAGGAAAATAAAAGGCGCCATGTCATATCCTATGTGGCATTATTTTATTGGTTACATATTTATTCGTTTATATTTAGAAACATAATCCAATTGAAGTTTTGATCAAATTTTGGTTTAAAAATAAACCAAGGATAATATAAAATAGTATCAAATATTCTCGGATAGTATAGAAAATCTCGGATAGTTTTGATCATGTTTTGGTTTAAAAATAAACCAAGGATAATATAAAATAGTATCAAATATTCTCGGATAGTATAGAAAATCTCGGATATTATTATTTTGCCTTATATACAAAAATAATGCATAATATCGACTCTTTCTCATTCATCTCTGTATTCACCTCAAACCCTAATTGTTCGACTGCACTTTCTTCTCTCTGTTTTATTATTTGTTATTTAGTTTTATTATTTGTTCTCTCATTTTTATTATGTCATAGATTGGCTATGTATCTAACTGCTAACCAATTAACGAAGCCGCATCTCGTGCATCTTGTGAGTGCTCTTTCTTTCCTTTATTTACTTTATAATCCTCAAACATTAACCAAATGTAATTGAATTCTAATTCTTTTGTTATATTTTTTAGATTTGGCTTATGCATATGTTGTTTTGTATTTTGTTTTACAGGAATTATATAAGGTACGACTCTTTTTTAGACTCCTTTTTTCCTATATCGTGATTATCATATATCCTCTAAAAAGGTTAAAATTAGATCTGTATATCTTTTCTATATATATATAACGCCTCCATATTACGAATACTTTGATGTAAGCCTACTCTATAGGGATCAGAGGGATCATTCTTCTAATTAAACTAAAGATGTTGTGTGATTAACCACAGGGATCATTCTTCTAAAGAAAGGTTAATATTACCTTTTTAAATTAATGTGCATGGCTCATAGGATTTGTTGTCCTAATGAGCTTATAAGGCGTGACGATTCATCTAATTATCAAATGAGTGAAAGTGGTATTGCGCACCTTTATAATTTTATATAGTCAAGACTTCAAAGGTTTTGAGCTCACACAGTTAAAGAAAGATAATCCCGATTCGATATTAAACAATGTCACTACCACTCTTCATTTAAAAGACCCATTATTTTCAGTCAATACCCTTGCTTGCTGTAATTCGCCTTATTGAAGTTCTCTCACTGTTACATTTTATTATTATGGCGTATTATGCAAATCTATAAGGTTTTTCTCCATTTATTTTTTACATAAGTTTGGGATATTGTGATATTGTTAGGTGTTAAAACTATGTACTGAAAATGGGTAACTTTATTAGAGATTATACGAGCTTATTGCCATAATTTATAAGATATATCATATGTGATTTGTTGCACCTTGCAGACATTTGGATGGACTCCACGACAAGTAAAGTACATATGGTTTTGATCCAGACTACTTTAGCCAGTTAGAGGTGAAGCATATTGATCTATCTCTTTTGATAACTTTTATGGCATTTTCGAAAATAAGATATACGCCCTTAAACACTGCAATTATTACCAGGTGTAAGTTTTTATATGCACTTTCTATGAGTATGACATTTTATCTCATTGTTATGATCCATGTATCTTATTCTTTACTTTTACTTGATATATTTTTGTAAAAGGATTTTGTTGTTAAATCACTTCCAGTTTATGGTTATGGCTGAAACTGAAAGGCGCATTGGCGTTAAAAGATGGTTGATGCCTTGGAAAGTTGATTTTCTTTATCCGGTTCCAATAAAATATAAAGGTAATTTATAATGTAAATGTATTACTGATTTTTCTGTTATAATGTTAAACCAATCATATAAAGATTAGGTCAAATTGGTTTTACTACTCTTCCAATATTACCTGATTGGTGTAAAATTGCATTTTGACATGTTGTACTGTTGCATATCAGGTCCGAGAAGTTGTTTCAGTCTGTGAATATCTGCATAAAAGGCACAAGCCGCATGTGAGAAAAGTTACACAATGACGACGACAACAAACTCAATACAAAGTTGTGCAATGTTACTTATGAAGGCTGTGAAGAAAAATCCATATAGATGTAGCCATGATGGTTATCAACGGTAGTGTGATCAACGATGGTGATGTCAAGGGTCATTTTGCTAATGGTGATGTTCTGTATAAGAAGTATTGGCAAGCTACTACTGTTGTGGGGTCAGGTACGTAAATAAATTTGAATTAGTAGACTGGTTATCTTAAAGATGCATTATTTCATATATACAGTAATCCATTCTCTTTAAATAAATCAATAAGTTTAGTGCCATACATGCCATTTCAGATTTTCAATTCAGTTCATTCCACTGTATACGACAGTCGCAGGGGTTCAATGTCTCTGCTCAGGATTCTCATGATCTTTATAGTAGCCGTCAGGGAATGGATTTTAGCAGAGGTATGTAAAGTGTTTCTTACTTTTAGTTGTATCAGATTTGCAATGCCATTCATCTTGTGCACCATCATCTGCTACTGCCTTCATCGTATAATATCGGTCTTGGGACTCAGAAAGGATCTTCCTAAATATAGATATAATCTTAATCGCCTGCATTATTGCTGTAATTGTAAGCCTACCCTCAACCAATTTTTCTAATTTACCTCGACCCATTTCTAATACATGGAACTTAATATGTACACCCTTTATGTTGTTGATCTACTACGCATATGGAAACGTTGTTGCTGTTACTGATGTACTTCACATCACTCATGTAGCATTACTGCAGGACAATGCTACAAGTTCAATGATACATAAGTTTTGGGAGTCTTCCATGGCACCACCTCCTGATACGATGATACTAAATCTGAAAGGTGATATAACCAGGCCACTATGTAATTAAATTATTGAATGTTTAATAACCACATAAATTACAGATACTATTTAAATTCAGTTTTGCACCACATAGTTAGAGCATCTGTTGTGCAACACCCATAAAAATGGTGCTTACTAGCCATAGGCCGAAGAAATCATGTGTACCCAAACGCTAAAATTCGGCATAGTCTGCTCTAATAAGCCTAAAACCAACAAGCAACAAAAAAGAAATTCAATCCAAGCAACCCAATAGTTACATGTTTGCGAAGCATATGGGGTATATGACTTCATTTTCTGTTATTTTTATAATTAAAACTGAGAGCCAGTGAAAGTGAATAAGGTTTTGTGGCATCTTTTCTTATGATTGCTAGAATTATATACACTATTACTGATTGCGATCTTTTTATTACTGATTACGAAATTGCTTAGGTAATTTCTTCGTATGTGGTCTTTAAATAATAAAGCCAACTTACAAACAAAAACACCCTTCTCATAAAATTGTGTAATAAAGCCACAGAAACAACAAGTATAGTTATCTAGACAGTCATCTTTTGGCTGATGAAAAATTAAATTGTTTCCAGTCCTGTCTCAAGTCAAGAGTTATTTAAGATATCCATGGAGGAAGTATTCAAGGAATATTGTTAAGGAATTTGTACTTGATGATTTTATTCATCCGGATGGGTGGTTGCCATACCAAGACACGTTTGCATTGGATACTTCTATTTATGGCGAGTATGGAAATTCTGGCCCTGGTGCAGTTATGGGTTTGCGGGTTAAGTGAAAAGTATTTAAGGTAACTACATATGGGAATGAGGCTATGTATTACACGGCTAGAGCTTTTTTGTTCAAGGAAATGAGTGTCTGAAAATAGCAAACT
Organism: Glebionis coronaria; assembly: GCA_025667525.1. Taxonomy (NCBI): domain Eukaryota; kingdom Viridiplantae; phylum Streptophyta; class Magnoliopsida; order Asterales; family Asteraceae; genus Glebionis; species Glebionis coronaria. The sequence goes on from JANFOE010002227.1 coordinate 108,645, forward strand.
TGCTCAAGTTCTAAAAAGTTCTTTAGGTGCTTGCATGCCACAATGCTAAATTTTTCATTTTAACATCTACCTGTTGTCCTTCTCTTCTTAGGTTCAAATTACAGGGGTTCAAGCAAATACCATTATGTTTGTAAAGCTTAATCCATAAGTGGAATCTTTCTCGAAAACCATAACTACCCTGAAATTTTATTAAAGAATGTCGAGTGTTGAGCTTGGTGCAGCTCGAAGTGACAAAGATGGGAGAGGGGTTCGAGAGCTCAGGGAAGAGGTACAACTCTTTTTAAGGTCCAAGTGTTGTTTAATATTTAAATGTTATTAACTTTTTGAATCAAGATATTTAATGTTACTCACCCTCTGGGTTTATAGTTGTTGGAAGGAAGATCTTATAACCTGAAGTAACGTTACTCTATTTAAACTTAATAAGAAAATTGCAGGATTTGTTATTTGGTAATATGCGGGTGATTATAGTTGTTGGAAGGAAGATCTTATAAGCTGAAATAACGTTACTCTATTTAAACTTATTAAGAAAATTGCAGGATTTGTTATTTGGTAATATGCGGGTGATTAACTTATATTGAATAACATTATAACCTAACTGATATTGGCAAGACATACTCTAAACAAACATAAACGAACTCAATATTAGCAGATAATTCATTTATCTTATGCATGTTAAATGTACTTGCTTATATAATTCATATTGATGATGCACATGCTACAAGCATGGTCATATACAACACTTTTTTACTTTGATTAACCAAGGGTATTGGAAGTGACCGAAAAACCAGAACGTTTGAGAGATTAAATGGCGGTGCAGCTGTAGAAAGCTTCTCGGTTACCTCTTTTTCATCTTTTTCTTCAGCCAATTCTTTGGGGCATCTTGGTGTGACTTAGAAATCTAGACTTTTTCTGGGTCTTCTTGACCCGATTCAAAATTTTTGACTTCTTTAATGTCATGACCACGGAATAGGATAATTGAAGAGCTTTTTCTGGGTCTTCAACAGATTTAAACTCTGATGACAATTATGAATACAATAACGTCGATTAAACGGAACCTAGTTTACCTATTGGATAGTCCTGACCACGGAATGGGACCATTGAAGAGCTTTTGTGAGGTGAAAATATAAACAAGGTACTTAGGTACGGTCCTTTCCCCTACGTTCGCTTTACTCTAATAAGTGATAACATATTACCGCGTATGTTTTTTCACCCAATTTTATCTTTTTAGTGTGCAACATTCAGATTTGTGATGTAGAAATCATCAACATTTGGACAACAAAAAGTTGGTACTACCCCACATGTGCCACCGGCATGTGAAGAAAGGGTGTGACCAGGTAGGAAGGAGAACTTTGGTGTAACCAGGCAGGAGCCAGGAGGGAGAACTTTGGTGTGACCAGCATGTGAACTACCCAAGACCAAGGTGAGAATACGTACAAATAAACGTATGGTTTTACAGTATAATTAGGTTTAGATTGTGCAAATAAATGTATCTGCTGGGCGAATAATGTCTCATCCGGAGTGCATACTAACATGTGTTATGCCGTGAACATGAAGGTGCTATGATGACTTTTTGAAAGAGGCATTTGGCCGAGGATGAGTTTACAGCATCTGCACCTCCAGAACGATCCATATTCTTCATAAGGCGAGAGGTGTGCATAATATAAATTAATATACTACTCATGTGAGTTTAGGTTTTTAACATGGAGGAGTGAAAGATTTCAACAATGGACATATTGCAAGGTCTATATATGAGCATGGCATATTAAGCGACTGATTTCTACAAACTACCCATATTACAATTTTAATCAACTAATAGTCCACTCAAGCGTATTTCTCTTTTGATTTAGTATGAAACTCGATCATGTATTTTATTATCTTTAATGTTTGAAAAATTATTTTATGTGTAGATTTATTTGGTTCCTTTACCTCAATTGTTTGGTTATTTATATATATTTTGATTATTGTTTATTACAGATTCGGTTTCACTTGTCCGCGATCACCATATAAAACAAAAGCTAATTAGGGAGCTTATAATATACGTGAATGGGTGAGCTCGCGCGGTTCCGGAACCGTACTGAACAACCCGAAACCAAGAGATTCGAGAGCTGAAAAATCCATTTCATAGGAACCGAGGCCCGGACGAAAGGTATTCTCGGTTCTGGTTTCGTTGTCCGGTTTGGTATTCTCGATTCTTATATATTGGAACCGATTCATGCTTATGCTTTCTTTCCTCTACCTCCTTAAACACATACATATTAACATATACTACACGTTAACATCTAAATAGATATATACTCATTCAATGTTCGATACTTTGTTCTGTATATTTTTCATTATTCACATAGAGATGACCAGTGGTTAAACTATACATGTATGTGTGTGTTGTAGCTGTAGCAACAGAGACCAAAACCACAAAATTTTTCAAGACAAATCGAATGGCATTATGGCTTGTCTTATAAAGCTGAGAACCAAATTGGTATGTGTGTATACTGGTCAAATCGTCTTGACTTTAAAAGAAGCATAACAAATATTTACAAAGTGATTCACGGGCGGACCCAAGATTTATAATAGGGTGTTGCATATTTTTTTATGATTATTAGTATTAAAGTTACTCGACATTAGTAAAAATATGTGTTGCACGTAGCAAAAAAAACCTTTTTTTTTATAAATTTTACCTTTTGTGGTGTATACGTAGCCCGTGCTACACCCGACTCCCATGTGAGTCTGCCCTTAAAACGCGTACCTTATTTTTTATCAACTAAAAAACCTAATAGTGACTTTTTTAAGATTTGTTGTTGACATAAGAACCAATATTTTTAAGTGTTCCGTTCCTTCGGGTCTTAACCGATACCAGTGAGTTTCGGATCAAACCGATTCGAGAACCAGAATTATAAAATATAAAAGAACCGAGAACTGGACCGTGTGTTCAATGTTCGATTCGCGGTTGACTCGGTTTCGGTTTGATTCTTTGTTGCAGTTCGATTCTCGGTCCATATATATGCTCACCTTTATTGTAAAGTCATAGAGACTAAATGGAGTATGTTTGTGTTGTAAATTATTTGTTTTAACAATCTTTATCTAACATGATTTACGAATGACTTCAAAGTCATAAAGACTAAATAGAGCATGTTTGTATTGTTAACTATTCAATTTAACGTTAGAGTATATGTTGTTTTAAGAAGAATTGTAGGTTCATATAGTATAGATTATGACATCATTTTACAAATTTTGGTTATCTATTTTATATCGTGAAAGGATAAAAAACAAAATATTAACATTTTATTTTAGTTTGTATTCTATTAGTTCAAATTAGTTTTAGAAAGAATAAAATAATTGTAAATAGAATCAAATTCAAATCTTACCTACAAAGCACGTGATTTTATTTGATATCAAGAGACCGCCATATGTGTTAAAAGTTTCAAACATAAGTACTACTATGCAACAAACATAAACCATATTATGATAGATATTTGTGTGTCACTTTTTCCTATTATTACTACATTGTTTATTTCTAATATTTAATTTTATATTTTTCAAAACTGTCTAGGGATTGCTTAGTAGATTAGTTTGAGATTGCTCATCTAAATTTGCTAATAATGAGTGTATGAGATTGCTTATTAGAGTATATAATCGTAAGAATTGTTTGGTTTGCTTATTAAAAGATGCTTATAGATTCTACTTGGGGTTAACTATAAAAATTGCTTATGCGGACCGTAAGGGATTCATGTTGCAAGGTTAGGAATAAAAACTATTTATTTGTGTACGTAAAAGATTAACATGGGACATAATCCATTCGCTAGGTGGGCCAATTTCAGACGTGATCAAAGGTTAATTTTTTTTACAAACACAGTTAAACTCTATATGTCCAACAACTAACCAATATAACTGCCCGAGCAACGTTCTTTCAGAAAAATGTTTACAAAACGAACCCGCCCGTTGGGCGGT